>CM076579.1:1448029587-1448143243 GCA_034641835.2 Pinus albicaulis
TTCCATCCTCCCTTGATCCTGGACTTCTAGAAGATCTAAGGTCAACTATTCCATTAGAGAAACCTTCCACTTCATCCACTGAACCTGCCATAGAAGAAAATCTAAAGACTCCTAGTAGGGATACAAACCTTTCCACTTCCACAGGAGAGTCAACCATGGCAGAAGAAGGAGGAGGAGGAGCTTTTAATGGAGAACACACACTATTTGGAGGTAGAGGTAGAGGTAGAGGAGAAGGAGGTAGAGGTGAAAATGGAGGAAGAGGTAGAATAGGAAGCTCTTTTGGGTTTCCTATACTTGATGAAGAAACCAATACAACCATGAAAAACATTTCACCCTCTGTCCTTCCAAACTTCTATGGACTTAAAGCTGAAGATCCTGAAACTTTCTTATTCGAATTTGAAGTGCTGTGTAGAACTTATGACTACCTACAAGATGCTCAAAAACTGAAATTATTTCCTTCAACTTTGAAGGGAGCAGCATTGAAGTGGTTTATGAGTCTAATCAGTAGTTCTATTAGAACATGGGAAGATATGAAACAAGAATTTCTAGAGAGATATTTGGATTATTGTATGCCGATTAATCATAAGGAAGAAGTGTTCAAGATGTTACAAAAAGAAGATGAAAACTTAGAAGATTTGTTGGAAAGATTTAATTACAACATCAAAAGGGCAAAAATGGAAAATCTAGATCAAGACACCTTAAAAGCTCTTTTGTTGAAAACAATTAGGGATGAATGGTTGGATATCCTAAACATGATGGGAAAAGGGGATATATCACAACTTACATTACCTGAATATCTAAGTTATGTATCAACTTTTCCAGAGGGAAATCTAAAACTGTCAAAAGTCCAAGAGATCCTGCTCTTGCAAGGGCAAGTAAATATGCTTCTGGGACAGTAAGTAGATCAGAAATAGGACACATGCTTGATGATTTTAAGTCTGAAATCTTAGGGAGTCTTAGTGAACAAATAGACACCCTCAAGATACAAAACAAGCAAAAGGCTGAATCTGATGCCTTGGCAATCTTTTGTCCCAAATGTAGGAAGAAACATGCCTTGAGAGAGTGTCCTTTAGATGTAAAAGTTGTAGAACCCTGTGTTATTTGTTCTGAGAAACATGAGACCAAGAATTGTCCTTCTCTTCCTGGTCTCAAGGCTGTTTTTCAGGAAGAAACTCCTACAGATTCCACAGAATATCTTAACTTTGTATCTAGAAGACCTTGGCAGGGATCTCAGACACAGGGATTTCATGATCAAATGTATAATCAACCTCCACCTTGGAATTCTTGGCAACAACCTTGGCCCCAATTTCAAAATCAATCTCAAGCTTGGGCACAAGGATCACAAGGTCCCTATGGAAGATACTCTCCATATTATCAGTATCCACCATCCTATCCACCATATCCACATTTTTATCCTCAAAATCCTCAACAAAATTTTCCTCAAAATCTTCAACAAAAATTTCAACAAAATCCTCAACAACATCATCAGAACCAACCACATCAAAATCAACCACTTCCATTACCATTCCCTCAAAAATCCAATCAATTGCCGGCTCAACCCATACCAAACCCCAATAATAAGAACCCTCAGAATACATACATGATAGAAGGACAACAGTTTCCAACTTATTTAATTACTCCTCTAGACCTTAGCGATGTTCAACTTAGGTCTGGAAAGATACTTGAAAGGAGGAAACCTTCTGTGATCATACAAGAACAAGATAATTCTGAGGAAGACTCCCTACGGGTGAATAAAAGTCTTGAGGAAGACACATCCTTTCAAGACCCACACATTGAAAAACTAAAACAAAAAGATTCAATAAATCCAACTCCTGTATTAGAACAACCATCCACATCTACTTCTATACCTCCCTTTCCAGAAATATTACAAATTGATAGAGGTGTAGAAAAACAAATCATGGTGCCTAATTATGATTTCTTAGATGAACTGAGAAATGTTTGCATTAAAATTCCATTATTGCAAGCCATCAAGGAAATCCCAATTTTAGCCAAAACAATAAAGGAGTTGAGTATGAAGACAACAAGAAAAAGAATAAAAGAAACCAAGAAAATTCAACTGGTAGGACAAATAGCAGACATTATGATGGGCAAGATTGCTATTCCAAAGTATCTTGACCCAGGAAATCCAGTTGTCAAAATTCACATCAACGGAATTGAAATTCAAAACACACTCATTGATTTAGGAGCAGCAATAAACATCATGAGTAGACAAATCATGGACAGAATGAAACTTCCTAATCTTCTCTTTACACCCACATTATTACAATTAGCAGATAGATCTGTGATCAGACCAGATGGGGTAATAGAAGATATTCCAGTGTCCCTAGACTCTTGGGAGTACCCTGTGGATTTCATGATCCTAACTCCTAAGAATAATCTAGGAGGCCATCTTGTTATATTAGGAAGACCTTGGTTGGCTACAGCTGATGCTTTTATTAGTTGTAGATCCGGTGATATGTACATCTCTGATGGTAGTTCAACTAAGAAATTCACTTTATATCCTCCATCTAGGACAATTACAGATTTAGATGACACTCAATGGATAGAGGATGAAGAAGATTTACAACCTCTCTTCACAATTTCAGAAATTAGTGAAGATAATCAAATTCTGAATACTCTAGAAAACTTTGAATCCTCTCAAGAACACAAACATGAATCATTTCAAGAGGGATCCAATATTGAGTTTTTGTCATCAAGGCAGATGTCTCTTCATTCTATGGATAAATTTGGCAGCTCTACAAGTGAGATCTTTCCAGGCAAAACTTTGAACATAAATAAGAACCTAGAAAAATCTCAACAAGAAAAGTTAGTCAAAGTATTACAGAGACATTCTTCTGCATATGCATGGGAATACACTGACATGAAAGGGATAAGTCCCAAGACTTGTACTCATCACATCTATATAGAGGCAAATTGCAAACCAATCAGACAACCTCAAAGACGGATGAATCCAAATCTTAGAGAAATTGTCAAGGAAGAATTACAAAAATTGTTAAATGTTAACTTCATCTATCCTATTTCAGATAGTCAGTGGGTTTCCCCTTTAGTAATTGTACCTAAGAAAAATGGAAAATGGAGGTTGTGTGTTGACTACCGAGAACTGAATAAAGCTACTCTTAAAGACCATTTTCCCTTACCTTTCATAGATCAAGTATTAGATACATTAGTTGGCAAAAAGTACTTCTCATTCCTAGATGGGTTTAGTGGTTACAATCAAATCCAAGTAGCACTTGAAGACCAAGACAAAACCACATTCACCTGTCCCTGGGGTACCTATGCTTACCAAGTATTACCATTTGGATTATGCAATGCACCTGCAACATTCCAAAGGGCAGTATTAGGAATTTTTTCGGATCTAATACATGACTGTGTAGAGGTGTACATGGATGATTTCACAGTTTATGGGAATACATTTCAAGAGGCTTTAGAAAACTTGGAAAAAGTCTTAAAAAGATGTAAAGAAGCAAACCTTTCACTTAGTCATGAAAAATGTTTTATGATGTTTACTGAAGGTATTGTTTTAGGGCACCACATTTCAGGGGATGGGATTAGAGTTGATGAAGCAAAAGTTGAAGTCATTTCTAACCTATCCATTCCAAGTTGTCAAAGAGATGTTAGAAGTTTTCTAGGATTTACAGGGTATTATCGAAGATTTATAGAAAACTTCACCAAAATAGCATCTCCACTCTTCAAATTACTTACCAAAGATTGTGAATTTAAGTGGACTTATGATTGCCAGTTAGCTTTTGAAACCCTAAAAACCAAAATTTCTGAAGCACCTATATTAAGGGGACCTAACTGGAAGTTACCTTTTCATATCTCGACAGATGCTTCCGATACAGCTCTAGGAGCAGTATTGGGGCAGAAAGACTTGATTCCCTATGCCATATATTATACCAGTAAAAATTTGACTCCTGCAGAGTTAAACTATACTGTAACTGAAAAAGAGTTTTTAGCTGTTGTTCATGCCATAAACAAATTTAGACACTATATAACAGGCTATGAAACTTTTGTTCACACTGATCATTCCGCAATTAGATATTTAATGAACAAATCAATCACTAATGGCAGAGTGATAAGATGGTTGTTACTCTTACAAGAATTCAACATTACTATTTTAGATAGGCCTGGAAAACAAAACACAGTGGCTGATTTCCTATCTAGACTCCAAAATATCAAAGATGACACTCCGGTTGAAGATCAATTTCCTGATGAATATCTTTTTGCAATCTCTACTCAAACTCCATGGTTTGCTGATATTGCTAATTATTTAGTTTCGGGAAAATTTCCTTCAATTAAGAATGCAAGAGATAAAAGAAAAATCATTAATGATAGTGCAAATTATTCATGGGTCGCTAATGAGTTGTACAAGACAGGTCCAGATTTGATCATTAGAAGGTGTGTTCGTGAAGATGAGATGCCTGAGATTCTCAAGGCATGTCATGACGAACCTTGTGGCGGACACATTGCAGATAAGAGGACAACCTATAAGATCCTTAATCTAGGATATTATTGGCCATCCTTGTTTAAAGATGCTAAGGAGTATGTCAAAAGGTGTGACAGTTGCCAAAGGGTAGGGAAACCTTCTCCTTCAGGTGAGATGCCATTACAACCTCAAGTACACATTGAACCTTTTGAAAAATGGGCTTTGGATTTTGTAGGACCTATTAGTCCTCCATCAAGACAAAAGAAATATATATTAGTTTGCACTGATTATGTTACTAAGTGGGTAGAAGCTAAACCATTACTTGTTGCTAATGAATCATCTGTAGTTACTTTTCTCTTTGAGGATATTTTTACTCGTTTTGGTGTCCCAAGGGAAATTGTTACAGATCAAGGAGCTCAATTTACATCAAGGCTAGTGGAGAAAATGATGGAGAAGTACAAAATCAGACATAGAAAAACTACTCCTTATCATCCACAAGCAAATGGTCAAGTGGAATCTACTAATAAGGTCATTGAAGGAATCCTAACAAAGACTGTTCATTTACATAGAAGAGATTGGGTAGATAGGCTTCCTGAAGCCTTGTGGACCTATAGAACTACATGGAGAAACACAACAGGCCATACTCCTTATGAGCTTGTTTATGGAAAGCAAGTTTTGTTTCCCATAGAGTTCCAAATTCAAACCTTCAAGATGGCAGTTCAGCTAGGACTTGATTTAACGGAGGCACATAAGCATAGACTGGAGCAAATTAATGAATTGGATGAGATCAGACAAGATGCAGTTCAGAAAACAAGTCTAGTCCAACAGCAAAGGGCTAGATGGCATGACAAGTACATCAAGGAGAAGAAATTCAAAGAGGGTGACTAGGCTCTCTTGTTTGATTCAAAATTCAAGGATTTTCAAGGTAAATTTCAGACACATTGGCTTGGGCCATATGAAATTGTTCGAATTTTTGATAATGGGGCAGTCAAAATCAGAACTATAGATGAAGAAGAGGTCACTTTTCTTCTGAATAGTCATAGATTGAAGCTATATCACAAACCACTCTCAAGAGAAGAATTTGTCAAGAAGTTTCAAGAAAGCAATGATGTGAAGTTAATGAAGAAGAGTTTCTCTTCTTCATCAACTTGATTAAATTTTCTGAAGCATTTCTTTTTTTTTCTTTTTTAAAAAATAAAAAAATAAAATAAAAATAATAATAATAATAATAATAATAATAATAAAGGTATAAACATGAAAACCAATCATTGATTGGCATGTTTATACAGAAAAGATAGGGTGAAAATCAGAGTCTCTCTGACACTCTAACTTTTCCCATTTTTGTTTTTACAAGTAGCTGTTACAAAATCATAAGTTCAGATCCATAATGCTTATGATCCATCTCATTTCATTTCACTTCACTCACCTATCCATTCATACTCCATTTCATTCATTCACTCATGTTCCACTTCATTCCACATATCATTCATCTCATTCCATCCTCCATCCATCTCATTTTCATGTCAAAATACAAAATTTGATGTCTTGCTGTAAGTGAATAAAACATGTCATGGATTGCAGGGCGGTTCTTATGTTCTTTCACTCCATTTCATAAACTGAATCTATTCCATTTCATCATCCACTTCATGTACATCATGTCTCATCATCCATTTTCATTCATACCATAAAACATTTCACCTATATTCCAAAAGCACTCCATTCCATGATTAAAATGCTCTACAGGAACATTCTGCAGCTCAACAGACATTCTGCAGCTGATCAGCCTTTCTGCAGCCAGACAGTCTTTGCGCAGCTACAAACCCTGAAGGCATCAATAAACAGACATTAGAATTGCAACAAAATGATCCAGTGTATCCATGAATCAAAAACATCAAGAAGAATTATGAAGACTCTTCCAAAGGTGAACAAAGAAGACAAAGACTACAAAAAATCAAATGAAAGGCAGAGGTAACAAATTTAAATTATAATGGAATTTCATAAAAGTTTAGCATATTTTTAGTTATGGGTTGTTAGAAAAGGTTGTTTTAATTAATTTTATTGATCAAGACCAATAAACCCTCCACAGACTTTGGATTAAAATCTTCCATTTCAAATTTCATATCCGATATCATTTAAGCGGTTAAAATGGCCGAGGTGTTTGAATTCTCCACGTCTCTTAACCAAATCATTCAATGATGATTCTCTTTTCCGTTGTAAAAATCTCCGCCGTCTCTTCAATCATTAATTCGTTCTTTCCACCTCACTCCACTACTTCATTCCGTGACCATTTCCATCACTTCATTCTGTAGCCGACATTTCATTCCGTAGATAGAGATATTCTTATCACCGAGAGCAGAGCAAAAGGATATCAGTTTGAATATCAAAGCATTATCACTGAAAACGCAGAGGTATAGCATTGAGCATTATCATTGTAAACGCAGAGCAGAGCAAAAGGGTAAATTCAGAGGTATAGCAGCGTGAGAATTTGAAGCCATTTGATTCCGTGGGCAGACAAAGTATCACTGTGGGCAGAGATTGAGCATTATCACTATAAACACAGAGGTATAGCAGAGAAGAATTTGAAGTCATTTGTCACCGGGAGACAGAGGTATAGCATTGAAGAATTTGAAGCCATTTGTTACCAAGAGACAGAGATATAGCAGTATGAGAATTTGAAGCTATTTTCCATCGAGAAACAGAGGTATAGTAGTGTGGGAAATTTGAAGCCATTTGTCACTGTCAAACAGAGACATATCAGTCCAAAGTTCAATTGTGTGAAGCATACCGGTCAGAAGTTTTGAAGCCGTTTCAAATTGTTTCACGAGAGGTATGTCATTCCGAAGTTTGAAGCCATTTTCATTAAGAACTTGAAGCCATTTCAATTCGAAGGTGAAAGTCATTGTTTTTGTGGGTAGAAGAGTGTTAATTTGAACATTGAAGAAGCAATCATGGGTTTCATTGTAAGAACTGAACCAGTGGGTTCAGAATATTTAGAAGGCTACCCTCAATGCAAAGAAATGTTACAACAAATAGGATGGCTTCAATTTTTGGAGAAATTTAATGGCTTCCACAAGGAAGTCACTAAAAAATTTGCAAGATCATTTCAAGGAACCGAAGTTGAAGTGGGAGATGTCAAATTTACTGTCACTGAAGTTTTCATTGCAGAAGCTACAGGGTTGCTCAGAATTGGAGAGAGATGGTTCAAAAACAGAGAATTCCACAATGAATCCTGGAAGCAAATTCTAAAATCACCAGGTATGGATGTCACTGTATTTAAGAAAGGAATTCCCAGTTCTTCATTGAAAAATAAATGGAGAAACATACTACTTCTTCTGCAAAAATTTATTACATGTGAGGGTAGATATGGGACATTTTATGTCTACCACATTAGACTGATAATGCATTTTTTGGGGGAAGACTTAAACCTACCATATTTCTTACTTCAAAGTTTGAAGAAGATGGCTTCCTGTGTTCAACGAAGGGTTCAATTTTTAGAGACAACCCTATATCATCATGGTTTGGTCAAAATTTTGATTGAACACCATCTAGCTAAAAAAAATGATACATGGGACGATTTCTTGATAAGAAATCATTTTGAAGAGCCAAAATAACCCTCACCAGAACCACAGCCTACAAGGAGAAGTAGGAAATGGAGGGCCTCAAAAGTTGAAATTGACAAAACAGTCCAAGAGAGCAGTGAGGAAATCATTTTAGAAAAGTTGACTCAAATCAAGAGACAGCTTAAGGAAGAAAAGGTAATCAGGAAATCTGCCATGAAGAAAGGAGAGGGATCTTCTCAGCCTAGAAGAAGCCACAGACTAAAGGGGAAACTGAAGAAAACACTAATCAAACAAACAGGGGTAATTAATATAGAAGATGAAGAAACATCCATTGAAGAAGATGTTGAAGAGGATTTTAATGAAAGAACCCTTGAAATTGACCCTGCTCAACAAGAAATATATGACTATGTGGAAACTTTGGAAAGGAGAGCTTCAGAAAGCAGAGAGAGAACCCCTAGTCCTCCACTGTCTGAAATAGATGTATTAAGAAGGGATAGGTATGAGTTGGAAATACTCAATAGACACATAAAAAATGAGAATGAAATTCTCAAAGATCAAGTCAAGCTCAAAACTGATATGAACTCAACCTTATCCCTACATATAGACAAAGTGGAAAGGACCAATGAAAAGTTGAAGCAAAGGAACAAGAAGCTAATCAGGGCACTTACCAACCTAAGGTTCAAACTTGTTATCAGAAAACCCAGAAGATCTTTAGCTTCCAGACAAAGGAGAAGGAGAGGATTAGATGTCCTTGCAGAAGCCTCTGAGTTCATAGGATAATTTGCATGAGGACATGCAAAGAGACAGCAGTGGGGGTATGTTGAGCCTCAAAATTGTGCTTTCTTTCATTCCATTTTACCTCATTTTCCTTTGTCCATTGCTATCCTAGACCCAATTGATCAATGAATATAGTTAAAATTACTTCTAGAATGATTTACATGATTGACTTGCTAAGTTTTGTGATTTTTTCCATTGTAAAGCATTTTGACTGGAACTAGCTGTAGAATGCAGACATTCCGTAGCTAACCGGCGATTCTGCAGCTATCTTCACGTTTGAGTATGTTCCAGGTGGCCTCTCAAGAAAAACCGCATATGGGCATAATCCACGTCATGTCTACATGGTTCGTTGCTCATCATGGAGGAAGAAACGAATTTTGGGTATGGTTTTGGAACGTGGGAACACATTTAGGAAGGAAGACTTCTATTAGGACTGTCTCAGTCCAGATGTCTTTTCCTTTTCACGCAGCCACTTCAAGAGTCCTAATGTGATTCCGATAAGGAAAGACAATGTTCCTGAATTGTTGCAAATCTTGTTATTTACATTTGTTATATAAACACTTGGGAAACCGAGAGCTATGTTAGAGATTTTGATGCTAGATTTTATGTTAGATTTTGCTTAGATTCTGTGCTACATTTCTGAAGACGCAGAGTGCTATGTTCAAGTTCTTTCATCTTTAATGAAGTAGACAGTGTTGTTTTGAAAGCGTTGATTTAATTTGGAGTTGAATTCCGTCAGGTGGTAGAGGGCCCCTGCCTCTTGCACGGATTTATTTGCGTAAATTAGATAAGTATTCTAGCTGCCTTTACGATTTTGAATTTGAATTAGTAGTTGTTTTAATTAGCTACTGTAGTTATACTCATTCTAACTCTTCCACAAGAATAAACTCTTCCAAAAGATTATAATGATGAATGGGAAATGGCTATAGTATTGTAGTATTAGAAGTTGAATTTGTAGTTGTTTTAATTAGCTACTGTAGTTATACTCATTCTAACTCTTCCACAAGAAGAAGCTCTTCCAAAAGATTATAATGATGAATGGGAAATGGCTATAGTATTGTAGGATTAGAAGTTGAATTCATAGTTGTTTTAATTAACTACTGTAGTTATCCTCATTCTAACTCTTCCACAAGAAGAAGCTCTTCCAAAAGATTATAATGATGAATGGGAAATGGCTATAGTATTGTAGGATTTAGTTGTAATTTTTGTTATTCACTATCACAGTTACACTTGTTCTAATCACTCTTCCACAAGAAGAAACTCTTCCAATAAATTCTTAAGGAGTCCAAGACATGGCCGTGATAATGAATGATTTAGTTGTGTGTTTGCACTAAGTACCATCTCTGTTCTTGCTCTTAAACGCTTGTCCAAAATATCATAATGATGAGTGGGATATGGATATGATATCTTAGTTTTTCATTGCTTTCAGTCCTTTATGTTTGCATTTGCACTCAATTACATAGTCAGAATTGTTCTAACTCTTCCAAAAGAAGGAACTCTCCCAAAATATCAACAATGATGGAAAAACAGACTGTATAATTTCATAGAATAATGCATGATAGTATAGTTAGGATACTCTGGAGTTTCATTGCACTTAATTCATGTTCAGTTGTTTTGTTTTGGGTTTGATAATGACTTGTAGTTTAACACTGTTTTAGGCTAGTGACATCTTAGGTTTGGTTGTAGTTCAACTCATTGCATTTGCACTCCACATTCAATTGTTATTCACTGCATACTAGATTACTTCAGTTGTTAAGATTAACAAAACAGCCTTCATTATTCACAAACCTCTTCTTGTTCTAAAATTCATAATTGACTCATCACTACATGAACAGAAGACCATATCACTTTAAGGCCTGAAGTACTTCTGCAATTTCCTCATCATTTCATAAACAAAGCTCTCCCTCAAAAGACTACTTTGAAAAGAAATCAATAACTCTTGAGTAAGGTTTTGTGACATTCAATTAAATTGCAGAATAGAGTTAGGAATTAGCTTTAGAGTAGAAAATCTTATGATGATATCAATGTTTTACTCCAAACATACTTCAACAAATCTCTAATCAAGGACAAGATGTTGCATCATTATAAGTTAGTTGTTTAAACTGTTTAATTAGGAAGATTTGCATGCTTAGTTGACTATGTTTCAAGCTCTCTCTCAAATGCTTTTGATGAAAGAATTTGACAAGTTTAGTTTGTGTTTCGAATCATTTGCTTAAAAGTCATTATCAAGCTTTGTTTTTGCTTAGTCATAGTTTAGATTTGATTCTACCTCAGTGTTTGCAATTGCATTTGTATCAGTCATTTGTCATCAACCAATTAGGTCTCACTCTGTTTACACTAACAATAATAAGGGGCTATACTAGTGATATAGGGACCTAACACCTCCGGCTCTGCATTTTTGGTTAAAATATTTTTGTAGTGACAATAAGTTGTTGTTTTAATTTCCTACTGATATGTGTGCATTTTTCCATCATCATCTATGATTTCAGTGATGTTATGCCTTGACGTTCTAAATGTGGCCTGCTTTTGGAAAAAATAGGTGTTTTTTTTCCCTGACTTGCAACTAGATATATCTTGATTTAAGTCTCCATTTTTCCTCTTCGTTCCTGATAGCTTTATACCAATTCCATTATATCTCTTTTTCATAGTCCTGCTTTTCTTTTGTTACTCTGTGGATGTCGATGTCAGTTTTCACGCTTTCAAGCTTTCTCTTAATTTCATTTTTTACTATGTTAGGTTCACTGTAATGGATTTTTACCCACTCTTTGAGTGTAATGTGCACCAATTTCAATTTAGATTCCCAAATATGACTAGGGGAGCCCTCAACATGAAGCAACCAAGAGTTGATCACGATCTGCTGAGCTTCAGGGAATTCACATCAGTGCAGATTATATCAAAAGGGGGGGGGTCCCAAGGAAGGTTGGTCCTCTAATGTGAGGGAGATAGGATAATGATCAGAGGTAGAACAAGTCAGGATGGAAGAGGAGGCCACAGAAAAATGGGAGATGAGGGAAACATCAACAAGGAAGCATTCTAGCCTCTCCATAATATTTCCAGCCCCAATTCTATGATTATTCCAAGTATATTTTTTACTTTTGGGGACGATGTCCACCAAATAGAGATCAAGCATAATGGATTCCAACTGCTCTCTTGTGGGATCACGATTGAAACTGCCTCCTCTTTTTTCATTGGCATGCAAGATCAGATTTAGATCCCCTCTAATGATGACATTAGGGTTGTCCTTACTGTCTATGTCAGCTTTCATAGTATTCCAGCAAGCTTCTTTGTCTCTGTAGTGGTTTTTCCCATAAATGTTATAGGTAGTAGTCTTGATATCATCTTGTTGGTTCTGAAGAATGACTTTGAGCCAATCATGAGTCTTGACAATTGCAGTCTGTTTCCAAATGTTTTGGTTCCATATTGTTTCTATGCCTCCCGAGGCACCTCTAGATTCTACTATATTTCCTGTGTAGTTCCTGATTTTATTAATGATATTTCTCATTTCAGTTTCCCCTTGTTTTGTTTCTTGAAGAAGGAAAATGTCTAGCTTTTCTTGATTGAACAAGTCTTTTAGGGCATAATTTTTGGAGGCGTGCCCTAGTCTCCTATAGTTCCAAGTGAGAACTTTCATTATTTTAGGAATGTAGGTTGTGTCCCTGTCTTCCCTCCTGATTCATATTGATTGGCTTCTTTGAGTGTAGATCCTCCAACGTAGGATTCTATTGAGTGTTGAGTACCTAGAGAAATATCCTTCTGATCTGCTTCCTCACAGTGATGTTTGGAGGGTTTTCTTCCTGGGCCTGTTCTTTTAAGGATTTCCAAAGTAACTCCTTGTTCTTTTGCAGCATTCTGGGTGACAAAGCAGAAGAGGACTTAGATGAAGAGGATGGGGGACAAGACTTGGAGGAAGATATGTGAAGAAGGGAGTTAGGTTGAGAGGAGGGGATGGATGGCTGAGGAGGGTCCTCTTCGGAGGAGGCAAGAGATGAGAAAGGGTTGGGAGAGGTAAAGGGAGGATCAGAGGCTTAGGGAGGGTTAGGAGGAGGATCAAGGATATGAAGAGAGGTTGAGGAAGGTTCCATATGGGGGTGAATGGGGGGGTTGGTAAATTGAGAGTGTGATAGGATGGCTGAGGCACTGGATTTTTTGGAGTTTGGTGCTGCCATTTTATTTTTAATGACTTCCCATTGAGTGTCAGGATCTGTTTTTTCAACTTCAATAACTTTTGGACATTATTAAAAAAATGACCATACTCATGGCATACCTTACACTTGAAGGGGATTTGTTCGTATTCGATTTGTTGTATATGCGTCCAATTGTCCACTTTTAGCTTGATTGCTTCCAGAATTCCATTTCCCAGATCAATCTCAACACATATTCTTGTACATGCTTACATGTTATCCTTCGGCTTGCTTCTGTCAATAAAATTTCCTATTGCATTGCCAATCACTCTTACCGAATCATCTCCCCAGCAGTGAAGAGGGAGGTGAGGAAGGTGGACCCAAACAAGAACAGCGTTGGGAACATCGAGCTCTGGGTCGAAATTAGGAGTCCATTTATTTAGGGCCCTCTGGTGTCCATGAAGTATGGGCCATTTCTGAATATGATATCTTTTTCCTCTTTGGTCTCAAAACGGAATGTATAATAGCCCCTGCCACAGAATCTGATTGAAATTTTCCCATTTATCTTGTCCAACCAGTTGCGCTCTACCCATTTCTAGATAGTCTTCGGCGAGGGCCAGAGACTAGTAAAATTACCAATGAGGCCATTCTCAGCAAGATATAGGGTAGCCATTTGACAGATTGTAGGAGGGAGAGAGACTTCCTGAATCCCATCCAACTTTTTGACAAACTTTAAGATTGCAGGCCTTTCTCGAGGAGGGTTCGGAGAGTTGATCAGTGCCAAGAAATCCAGGGCATGATCAGAAGGGGGAGCCGCCTCCGGGATGTCCTCTAGAGGGGTCATGTGGCCGCGGATGAGAAACAAGGGTTGCTGAAGCTGGGGATCAAGAGAAGACGGTTGCGCTTGCGCCTGGGGTTTTTTTCAGGAACTTTCGAATGCAAACAAAAATATCTTAACAATTAAAAATTAAAAATGATTATATTATCTATGAAAACACAATTATTATATCATCAAATAAACAATAAACTTGTTGGGTGACATGCCTTACTTCTTTATACTTTCAGTCATTTTCTGTTAATATAAATAGAGTAGAGCGACCTCACCTTCTAGTTGGTTTTTCTACCGAAAGGGTTTCCCCGGTTATATCTTGTGTCAAATTGTGGTTTGTGATTTTTTAAGTGTTTGTTTTATATTTTTTGCATAACTATAATTTGCATGCATACACAATAGATAGAATTTATAGATCCAAAAATCTAAAGAGAATTAAACCCTCTTAGTGTAGATTTCATATTTTTAAGTATAATTTATCACATTCATTGTGACAAATTGCCTAGTTTAATATCCATGGAATTTTACAAATCATATTGTTATCGTAGAAGGTTTCTTTGGGTATACTGTGGATATTTGTAGGGGATCTAAATCGGCTAAGTTAAAAGTTGTAAAATTCTATTTATGGTTTACGAATATGTGAATAACCCTCATGATCTCGTAGAGGAGAGGTTTTCATGGATATAAGTATAAGTTACAACTATAAATCATATCATGAATCTCCTCATGATGGCCCTGACCAATAAGCTTGAGATATTCACGAAATATGGGGATTCTAACACAATGTCTGATTAGAGGGGAGATTAGGTGATTAAGAAGAAATAGAGAATGAGCTAAAGAAAGGACTCGAAAGAGATACCCCTAGTTTGAATGTCGTGAACCATTCACAATCCTTTTTCAAAATGGAAGCGAAGGTCGATACCAAATTGTACCAAGGTTAGATCAATGCTTTGAATCTAAATCATTGGTTGCAACAATTAGAAGTTTATTTCAATGTTCATCATATATAGGAAGAATAGAATATTTCATTTTCACAGTTGAAATTAGAGGGTCATGCCCTAACTTGGTGGGAAAGCCACATGGAGACCTTAAGGTTGGAGGGAGATCCTTGAGCCACTAAGTGGGAGGAATTTAAAACTTTCATAAAGTCACACTTTGACCCTCTCGGGTATGTAGAGGACCATTAGATTTGGTGGCACTACTTCAGGTAGAAGCTGGGGCAGAGTGTACAAGAGTACACCACAGAATTCAAAAAGATGGAAAAACGTTGGGTATCTCCCCAAAGAACCCAAATGTACTCCTCAAGTATCTATGGGGTATACACAGTCATCTGCAGATGCAATTTATGTTATTTAATCCTTGATTTATGGACGAGGCTTGTGTACAGGCATAGTACCTAGAGAACATAGGCTGAAAGAAAGGGAAATAAAGTTGATCAAAGCAGAAGGAGAACCATAACGCTTCTAAGGAGGGAAAGAAGAGGTGGAAATGGGGAAAAGATAAAAATATGACAACCACAATACATCAATGCAAGATACCAACAACCATTGCAGCCATTGTAATATTGATAGTCATACAAAGGAGAAGTGTTGGAAGTTTCATCCAAAGCTTAACCTGAAGAAAAAAAAGAAAGATAATAATAAGAATATCTCATGACCACTATTTTGAGGAAAAATATTCAAAGAAGCTCAGATGTGGATGAGAAGATCATGTGTATGTAAATGTATAAGAAGGTGAATCTAAGTATCCTTCAACAACAAGAAGAGAAGGAATTGTCCAAACTCTTCCACATAAAGCTACAAGTCAAGAAGGCAAAGATTGATGCTCTATTTTACTCAAGATCATAGGAAAATATCATTAAAACATATTTGGTCAAAAAATTAGGATTTGGAGTTTGTGATCATCCAAGCCCATATCCATTGGAATGGGTAAATAATTATGTATAGTTAAAGGTAAAAAAACAATGAAAATTAGGTTTGCTATCAATATTGATTTTATTAATGGCTATAGAACTAGATGTAGTTCCCCTTGATGTATGTGGAGTGGTGTTAAGAACTCCATACATGTATATGCAGGGTGCAATCTTCATGCAGAGAGCTAACTAGTACTGACTCGTCAAGGATGGAAAATAATTCACCATTAACGCACACATAGGCAAGTTGAAAAATACCACTGGCAAGTGCCAACCAAGCTAAGAAACTGATCAATTCTATAAAAAAATTATGTTTTACTTTTTTTAAGAGAAAATCAGTCTGTAGAAGAGTTGGTAAGAGGAAATTCATCCATGGAGGGGTGTACTAAGAAGTAGAAACAACAACTGAAATAGTTTTTATAGGAATATAGATATGTGTTTTAGGAGCCTAAAGTGATGCTTCCCAAGATGGAAGTGGAGCATGAGATCCAACTATTGTCGGACTCCTCATCGCCAAAAATTGGACTATATAGGTAGTTTTTTATAGAAACAATTGAGGTGAAGAAATAATTGCAACAATTACTGGAACAGGGTGTCATTCGACTTAGTATATCACTATATAGGTCACCCATAATCATTGTGCTAAATAAGGATGGGACTTAGAAAATGTGTATATATTATAGGGCTGAGATTAAAATCATGCTCAAGAACAAGTACCCCCATCCCAGGATAGGTGTTCTGCTGGATTAGTTGCAGCAAGTGAAATACTTCACCAAATTGGACTTAAAGTCTATATATCATTAGGTTTGAGTCAGAGAAGAAGATACCTGTAAGAAAACCTTTAAAACTAGACAAGGTTTGTATGAGTGATTTGTCATGCCATTTGGTCTATGCAATGTGCCAGCTATGTTGACGAGGTTAGTACATCCTTTTATAGATTCAAATGTTATTGTCTATTTGGATGATATGTTGATATGTACTGCTACCTGGGAGGAACATATATCGCATTTGACACAAGTGTTGGAGAGATTAAAGAAGCACCAACTACTAGCACATATCAAGGTGTGATTTTTCACAATAGTCTTTGGTGTATCTGGGGTATGTGATAGGTGGAGGAGAGCTAAAAATATATCCTGCCAAGATGGAGACCATCATGAAATGGTAAGTTCCTACTAATGTTCTAGAGGTTGATATTTTCACTGGGGTAACATAGTTCCTAAGGAAATTCATAGTATCTTTTTCAACGGTAGCAACACCACCCCATGTCATAACAGCAAGTGGCAAGAATTTCCAATAGGGAAAGGGTCAACAAAGAGTCTAAAGAATAAGATTAGTCAAGCACCAGTTTTGGCATTACCAAACTTGCAGAAATCCTTCCAAGTGGAGACATATGTAAGTGGGTATGCTATGGGAGCAGTCTTGATGTAGGGAGGAAGTCATGTATGATACCATTCTAAATTATTTCATGGGGAAGTTCTTAACTACCCTGCCTATGGCAATGAGTTATATGCCCTAGTGCAATTTGTGAAGAAGTGGAAGCACTATCTGATGGGGAAGGAGACAATATCCACACAAATAACCAACCACTATAGTACCTACAAGCCTAGATTAAGCTACAGTAGAGTAGGAATTACAAGTGGATGGGGTTTCTACAAAAATTTCATTTAGTGAGCAAGTATAAGAAGGGAAGTACAAACAATTTGGTTGATATGCTTTCAAGGCCACCCACATAAAATATCATAGCTTTGGGAAATCCAATGCATATGGATCTATTCACTCATGATGCATGCAAAGAATCATATTCAAAGGATGAAGACTTAAAGGATGTGTTTCAACAGTTGCAGAGCAAGAGTCATATTGCATGATGGTGACAACGTCATTGACTACCATCTCTAGGGCGGGTTACTATACGGGATGGATAAGTTATGTTTTCTTAAAGGTGAGTGATTGTAACTAATAAGAGAGATTTTTAATATTGCAACAAGAAACAGTGAAAGAGGCATCCAAAAACATCATCCTTGATCCTAGTGAAAAATAAGCACCTAAACTAGGTGGGGTCCACATAAGCTATTTCTAGGTGTATGTCTATTTTTAGAATGGTGAGCATATTCTAAAATTAGCAGGAGGCTGATTCTAGATGGTTGAGAAAATTCTATATTTGGATGAATTTCTATTTTTAGAAGATGTGCGAAGTCTATTTATAGATCGCTAATCTAAAAATAGAATGCATGTCGATTATTATTAGTCCTTAATAATAATCAGACAATAAATAGTAACTTATTCTCTTGGAGCACTTTATTTCAATGAACATATGTGGCACATCAGTGGGCTGAAGGAATTACTCAATTCCTAGGGTGGTTGGTGACTCATGCATGGAGGACTTAGTTATAACTGACAGTGGAAAGTTGTAACAGAGTTGGAAGAGTAGTTATGTGAGTTTTTATTTAGTTTAACTCAGTTCAGTGAGTTAAACTTAGTTGTGCTAGTTGTAATTGAACATACACTAGTGATAGATGAGTGAATTAATTATTTAATTAATTCACAAATAGTGTCTTACTTGCAACTGAATAAATACAACAGTTAACTACTTGCATGTCAGATCTAGCGGAGACCCAGTGGAGAGAAAGGTGAAAGGGTGAGATGGACTATCTGTTGTGACTATAGTGGAGCATTTAATGCATCCACACACACATTGGATATTCTTATGAGTATTGTGCAATCAAGACAAGGTAAGGTTGAATTCATTCAAGGGTATTCTTCAGCGGGGATTGCACAGTGGAGGGAGGCTGTCAGGAGGCAAGAAATTGATGCATAGATATGTAAATTTCTGCATGACAGTGTGAGACGATTGTATATTGTACTAAGAGCTCTATGAGTTGAGATTTGTATGAGATATATGAGATTGTTTCATGATCCTTTGAAAACATAATATATTATAGCTAGGGTTTTTAGCTTTAAGCTTTCCCAGTAAAACATCTTGTTATGTGCGATTGATTTTTCTTCATATGTTTTCAATTAGTGATTTAATTTCCACAAAGAATTAAGTAGAAGGATTATGTATTTAACATAAGGATTACATTTTTAGGTCGGGAGAATTTGGTAATATACATGCATATTGTATTAAATTTCTACAAGAGGCTCACACCTCTAATGTTGCATGGAAATTTGGAGTAGGGAAGACAATGGCCAACTTACATATGTACGTGTATTGGTACAAGATTCAAGAACAAGTAGCTAGGTTCATAAGAGGATGCATGATTTGTTGCACTAGTTAGCCTAGTAAAAGGAAACAAGGTTTATATCATCCCTTACTTGTACCCACTCATTACTTAGGAAATTTAATTTTCTGATTTTCCTACTTTCTTCCTTTCATTGAGGATCATTCATCCATCCAAACTCAAATTTTTTTAGCCTTAATTATTGATCATTTCAAATGCATAATTTTCTTATCTTTTATTCCATGTATTGTTGTAATTTCTCAAATTTATAGTTACAATTGTTGTTATAGAAATTTTACCAGAGAGAAACAAATTTACTGAGAAGAAAAATTAAAATTACTGGCAACAAACACAAACCTTAAACATTAACTCCATGTTTACACTGGGGAAAACCCATCTACCGAAATTTTATTAGATCCTTAGTTAAATTATTGGCCAAGCATACCAAGTGAGCTTTCACCAATCACATCCCCTCACCCATTACAATAGAGTTTTTCTGAGCCTTTTAAAGGCTCCATTACATGAATTCCATGGGCACATAACCATGGGAAACCAAAAAACCATGGGCCCAAAACCACTATTGTTGATTGGATCATCTTTAACTCTTTCACTGATTCAAGTTACTTAAAAATCTCCCCTCAAACCTTTACATGGGGCTTCCCTTAACCAAATCCAACCAAACCATCCAAGTGAGTCAGCCCTTACCCCCCTCAAATTTTATACCTATATTATCCTCATGCCCCCATTATCACCTAGGTCTCACACTAGAGTTGACCAAATCCAACCAAACCAGCCAAGTGAGTCAGCCATGCTAACTCTAGCCCATATCCCCCTCAAATGTTATACCTAGAGTATCCTCACACCCCCCTTATCACCTAGGTCTCACTCTAGAGTTGATTGGAAATTTCACAGGGTTACACATGACTTACTGGGTATTACAGTAGTATGCCAATTTACATGCAATAGTTTGAATCTATTATTAAAAAAAAAAAGTGTTGCTCTTATTATATGACCATCCTCTCATCTTGACACACTCTGAGCTTGATACTCAACTCACCCATAACATTTTCCTGCTACTCACCACGATTTATCATGCCTCTCTAGTTTCAATCCCTAATCCCAATGCTCACACCATGAGCAACCTCATGAACATGCCTGCCTTGTGAATTGCATAGACATCTAGGAACATCCATACTCTTCAAGGATCCACATCCTAGTCATCATGGAAATTCCATAAATTGACTTCAAATAATGGCCACGTGTTAGATTCTCAAATGACATAGGATGATTGATGGTGGTTTTCATTTATTCCTTGGTGGAAAAATCTCATCAACCTCCCAATCTGCAAGCACCACCACCTCACTCTATGAATCTCGACTCTGATCATCTAAACTAATGTCCACTAACTCTTTAGGTCATCTCTCCTCAACAGATCTGGAATGTTCCATATATTTCCAATCTAATTCCATTGGTCCATTGGCACAACCAGGTTTGTGATCATTTGATGCTCCATCTCCATCCTTATGGCTTATGATTTTGTTTCCATACATGCTCCCTTTCTTGACTAGTTTCTATCATTATGTGTCCTCGACCCAAGTCTCTATATAACAAGCCATTTTCTTCTTCTAAAAATTCCTAACTATTGTCACTGCTTGAAGGCATAGGAAACCCTTTCTGTCCACCTTCACAACTTCTACCAAGGGAAAAATGAAATCCTCATAAATTGTCTCCCCTCATTGGCATTGTAGTAGGTTCTTTACCACCTTCCATATGCTAGGAAAAAAATGTTGAACTAGATCCACCTCTCCTTGGAATTATTCATCTCATCTTAAAACTCATTCATCCTTTGTTAATTGATTCTGATCAAGCCATCTGATAACACCATTAATAGCCTCCTTGATCTTGAATTTACCTGCAAAATTCTCATCTCGGATGGTGTTCTGCAGTATTAATATTATCATTACACCTCTTGCGGTTTCCAAATCAAGACTTAACAATGTGACATCTATCAACAATAGGTCTTGCACCTTGTCATTGCCTTTTCCACTAAGAATGGAAACCTACATCGTTGTGCCATATGCCATGAATTTATCTGAATTAATACTCATACATAATTCTCCTCCCATAGTCTGCACCATTACTGGAACAAGCTTTGAAGCCCATTGGCACAACCTTGCCACCATGGATTTCAACATTGGACCACTTTGCGATAAACTAGACTTGCAATGTTAAACTTACATGACACTTTACTCATCATGCCATATAAACCCTTGGAAAAGGAGGTGTCCCAATTGATGGGCCTCTAAATTATACATAAAATAAGGCCCATCTAACCTTTCTTAGGCCCATCTACCTTCCTTATGCACAAAAAAGGATATATTAAATCTCTCCTTCTACACTTAATAATGTTTTCTTATGATTTAATATGTTCTTAGGAAGGATTAAAAGTAGTTTCATATTTTTTCCTAATATTGGTTATTTTTGTAGAATATTGTGAGAATATTTGGTAGATTATACAGATTTGGAGAAGGAGATGATTTAGGAACTTGCTCCCTGCCACTAGAAGATCAGTATTAAAGAATAAATGAGCACAAAATCAAGAAATTAGGGAGAAATCTTAGAGAGATTCAAGGGGATTGTCCACCCTCCTTAACTCTCAAAGGCGGCCAAAGGATCCTCATGAGATCCCCCTCCAGCAATTCAAATTCAGAGGCAGCCAAGCAACTCAAGACCAAGTGCACTCAAGCCATACTTCACTTGGAGTCTCCAGCAAATCGAATTCCAAGAGGTAGCCAAGCAACTGAAAGCGAAGGGCACTCAATCTATGTTTACTTAGAATCGAAGTGGACTCAATCACCATTTTCAAGGGAGTTTTTGGTAGATGCCCTGTAGAATAAATAGAGCATAGCTAGAGCTAGGAAGGGGTTAGCTAGTTAGCCAGTGGATTGATTCTAGTCGATTCCATTAAGAAATTTTGCTGCAAGCTATTAGGCTTTTGTTGTTAAGACCTTCGGGATGTAATAAGACTGTATTCTTAATGCAATGAGTATTGAGATGAATTTCTATTGATCTAGTCCCAGAGAGCTGGGCTCGTGGGTTAGGGCCCAACCCATGTGCCTCAGCTTCTTTTTTGTTGTCATTCTTTCATTTCTGTCATTTAGCTAGTTTTGTTTCTACCACTTATTTAGTTTTATTCTTGAACAGTTAGCTAGCTTCTGATAAGTTTCATTGTTGTTTAGTTTTTGTGCTGCTATAGTTTTTAATTGCTTATGCATAGTAAAACAGAGGAAAAAAATTCAAAAATCATGGTCAAGTCTCCCCCTCTCATCTATGTCAATAGAGTTCGAGTAGGGCAGACCTTCCCACTGGCCAAAATTTCTTTCTGTTTGAGTTTTGGGAAGAATTTGTATTACCGATTGGAAGCCTTTCTTTCACTATTTTATCACGCATTTTTGTATGTTTCCCGTGCATGAATCCACAGGTGTGTTTCACTTCTGAGCACTGCCCTTACGCCTCCATTCCCCTCATTTTCCTCTCATTTTAACGTTGTACTTACCTAACGCACTTAAGCCCTTCATGCCTTATTTCTCTTCTTTTCTCCGTTCACGGTTGCCTTACCCTTTTTATGAAAAACATGGGAAAAACCATTCAAACCCATTATAATGTGAACTCCGCCTTTGCTCCTCGAATCTCCCGCCACTATACATTGCAATCACATTTCACAACTCTTTCCCTTTCTCCCTTAACACTTACTGCCATTCTTTTCGACTGTGATATTGCAAAATCTCAAATCGCATTTCGCACTGTTTACCTTTTACCTTTAACACTTATCGCTCGTTCTTTGCGATTGTGATATTGCGAAATCGCAAATTGCACTCCGCACCATTTACCTTTTACCTTTAACATTTACCACTGGTTCTTGCGATTGTGATATTGAGAAATCACAAATTTCTCTTTGCACCGTTTACCTTTTCTCCCTTAACACTTACTGTCGGTTCTTGCGATTGCGATATTGCGAAATCGCGCCCCGCCATCAGTCCCACCACCACATCGCCCATCAAAAATCGCACTTCGCATCATTTAGCTTTTACCTTTAAACACTTACTACGCGTTCTTGCGATTGCAATATTGCAAAATCAAAAATTGCACTTCGCACCATTTAAAATTTTCGCATAACACATACCACTCATTCCGCCAATGCAATAACTCTGCCACGTCACTCGTCACACTTCGCACTTCATAGAACTTACCATATTGCAGATCGCAATCCAAACCCTTTACCACGTCGCACTTTGCACAACTTAGTTCATTCTTGTCAATCCTTACGGCTATCCCTTTAAACTTTCAAAGTTATGATTGCGACATCGCACATCGCAACTTTTGTCCTCCATCGCACTCCGCCATCGCACTTTTGAATTTTTTCCACTCCAAATTCATTTCTCGCGCTATAATAAGGTTTTATAAGGGTTTAACCCCCTCTTTCCGCTTCCAAACCTCGTTTCATGTGTAAAAACCCCCCATTAACCTCATTTATCCCTTTTTCTTCCCTCCAAGCTGCAAAATAACTCTTTTTAATTAGAATTAAGTCATGGATAGCCTAGTTGCATGGATAGAAGCATGGTAGATAGATCATAGGGTAATTAGAGTGCATTTAGCCATTTGGCCAAGTTAAGTGTGGGTTAGAATTAGTTTCCTTTCTGATATTTGTTTTTTGCGAATTAAATTTGTTCCATTTATGTCATTTCCTTTCTGCAATTTAGTTTAGTTTCATTGAAGTGTGACAGAGTTCACTGAGAACCCCTAGAAGTAGCACCCTTCTGTAAAGCAAAGGAGGATGACATGAACAAAATGCATATGCTATGTATATAGCACTGTCACCTCAAAGTTTGTACAAACCCGGAGTTGATAAAGTAAAGTAGGGCAGCCCCTGGGAGTTGCAGCACTCTTGGTGCAATACCAAGGCTCACCACCCCTAAATTCCACTATTGGCTCTAATACCAAATGCAAACAAAATTCCAAAGAGAAATAAATTTATTGAGAAGAAAAATTAAAATACTAACAATAAACACAAACCATAAACATTAACACCATGTTTACAGTGGAAAAACCCCAACTCCGAGGAGAAACCCAACTAATGAAATTCCATTAGATCCTTGGCAAAATCTCCGGCCAAGCCGACCAAGTGACCCTTCACTACAAACATCCCTTGGCCCATTACAACAGAGTTCTTCTCAAACAAAGTTACCAACTTAACGAAAACTATAGTGAGTTCTCATATTTTTAAAGGTTACAAAAGATCATGATTTTCATTCTAATTTTGAAAAGTGTTGATGCAACATCAACCTTTTTTTTGTGCATATTTTTGACACTTTAAATTTTCTTATGTATTAAGTATGTAAATTTTTTTTTAAATGTTAGTGATTTTCATGTCAATTTTGTAAAGTGTTAATGCAACATCAACTCCTTTTTTTGGGAGCTTATTTTTGACACTTTAAATTTTCTTATGTATTAAGTATGGATTATTTTTTTATAACGTTGGTGATTTTCGTGTGGATTTCGAAAAGTGTTGATTCATCGTCAACCCTTTTTTTCCGGGTCATATTTTTGACACTTTAAATTTTCCTTAGTCCTAAATATGCATAATTTTTTTAAATGTTGTTATTTAACCATTTTTCAAGTTGTCTTATTCCTTTTCTTGTTTTTCATACTTAGATGTTTATTTTTTAAGGGTTTTTCAAGCTCATGCTTTTTGTTTTTCTTTGCAATGTTTTTTTTTAGTAAATTTTCTATTCTTTTTTCAAAATTTAAAAAATAATAATAAAATTAATATTTTGAAGTTACGATTTTTTATATATTTATATATCATTGATTACTTCAATACAAAAAATAATTGACACTAAAAAATAATAATTTTAAACAGTTGAAAAAAAATACACATTTTGCATATAGATATAATTAAAAAAAATATGTATTTCAAGATCTTTTCTCTAAAAATGACATGTTAAGTAAAAGATTTTTATGCAAAAAAATACAATAAAAAATTTTTTAAAATAACAAATTTTATGAATTTTATGAACAAAAATGATAACATTTGAAGTTGTTAGTGTTGTTGTTTTTTTTTTCAAAAATAATGTCTCACATAAAATTTGAAGTTAAAATAATAATAAAAATGTTTACTTTTTTTTAAACAAGTGTAATATGCAGTGTTGTTGCTTAGTATCTACCTCTTATGCAAAAAATAATTGATAGCAATTATTGAATGATTCATAAATCTAATAATGAAACACAATTGAATATGAAAGGGAAGTAAAGAAAGTAATTAATGGATAAATAACTTTGGACAAAGTAGAGATAGGTGAATAGATAATTTTGGATGAAACGTTAGCCCTAACATTATCATTTGTTACAAAAGTTAAGCGTTTATTGAAATGTGTTTGTGTATATTTTATTTTATCTTTAGCTTATGGGATTAAATAAGGAGGCGAAAATACAATGCCTAATATCTTTATATTAAATAATGTATATATATGATATAAATAAAATAAATAACTTCTTAAAATGCTAATTATTGTAACAAACTATTTATTTAACTTTAAATTATACTCATCTTAGTTCAATGACAAATAAATAATCTATGGTAGAATTTGTATGTCGGAAAAATCAAATTGATATGAAGTATCGTGTGTCACCTTAATTGTGTGGCAAAGAATTCATGTGTAATAAAACATCTAATATAAAAAAATTACAATGTTTAGTATATTAAAATAAAAAAATTGGTTATATAATCGTTTAAGTGTGAGTGCAAAATATTCCTAAAATTTATTTTTTATTTTATATTTGTAAATAATGATTAAAACTTTGAAGACAAAAGAGGAAATCTTATTTATCGTAATGTTGAATTAGATTTTATTTTTTTATACTGTGTCATGATTTAAAATTGAATTGTTAAAATATATAATAAAAATGATTGAACCAAGTCCATTTAATAATAAAAATAAGCAAGCCAAGTCCCACTAGCACAATCGGTTGAGAATGGGCCTCGTTAGCAAGGCGGCCCAGGATCAAACCTCGCGGGGGGTGGTTTTGGTCTGTGCTAGGGGGAGGAGACATGCTAAAATTCCAATCAGCTTAGGGCTGGTGTGGCCCAGACCGGGTGTGATCCCCCGGGTGACTTTGACGGATTAGATGCCCATGGGTCACGGTTTCTCAAGCCACAAGCCATGCCTAGAGGATCACAGACAACTTAATAAAAAAAAAAAATAATAATAATAATCAGTAAGGGAAAAAATGAAGAAAATCAGTGTAATATGGAGTGTTTTTGTTTTTGTTTTGTAAGTAAGCCAATTTTCAAGGTTAGTAAAATCTCGAAACAAAATGGCAAATTTTTTTTTGAAAAGAAAATATTAATTATAGAAAAATCCATAAATTTAGATTTTTTTTTTTTAATTAATTTATGAGTACACTTCGCGATTGGAGGTTTTTTCTTATTTTTAATTTAAAAAAAATTATGAACATTTGAATTTAAACAACATAAAATTAGTCATCCACCAATAAAAAATTAGAAATTTAAATTTTAAAAATTCAAAAAATAATTTTCAATTTCTCAAAAAATAAGTTTAATCTCTAATCTTACAAAAACTTTAATAAACTTTGGAAATTGATTTCTAAAAATTGCAAATTAATTAAGATTCAAAGCATTGTGACCCAAAATTATTACAATATATAAAAAAAAATTCAAAATAACAAAATAAAAATAGATAGTTAAAAAAAATATATGAAAAAACAAAACAAAAAAATTAATTTAGAAAAAATTAAAAAAAAACATTTAAAACCCCCCAAAAAATCAGAATTGAAAAAAAAAACAACTATATAAAGATGATATAATATAAAATATAAAAGCAACCCTTTAAAAAAAACTATATTAAAAAAAAAAAAACACGAAACTTTTAAAAATAAATTTAAAAATATATATTATTATTTTTTTCTAAAAAATACATTAATTTTAAAAAACCATTAAAAAATAAAATAAAAATAAATAAATTTGAAAAACAACATTAAAATGTAAAAAATAAATCATTACAATATATAAAATAGCAAATTTTATGAATTTTATGTACAAAAACGATAACATGATGATGATGATGATGGTTAACGTCCACTCAGACCAATATTTGGTCTATCGGACCTAAAGAAAAGAGTTATTTAGTTTGATTTAAGATTTTATTCCTATGCTCAAAAAGCTTGGAGAGAAGCCTCCCGAGCTCACTATAATTTTAACATCTTAAAAGGCTAGTGAGGTCAGTATTGCAACAAAGATTATGAAATTGAGCTCTAATGTGGTTGTACTCATGGCACTCTAAGAGGAAGTGATTTTCATCCTCGATGTTCATATTCTCACAGAGATGGCAGATCCTTTCCATCCATGGTGTTTTAGGAACTGTCCAACGACCTGTTTCACTATGGACCTCATGAGAGTTCGTTCTAATCTTGGCTATATTAATTTTCTTCTTTTAGCTAGTTAAAACAGAGAGATACTTTTGATCTTCTAGGGTGGGGTTGATGACCTCCTTATAATATCTTAATTTTCTTTTAGCTGTTAGATCTTTCTCACACCACATTTTTTCTTTGGACTTAGAAGTAACAATTTTTTTAATGTTATTAATGTTCTGCAATGCAACATTCTTGTCGATCTCCCAATGGTTTAACTAAGCCCTAGTGTCTTTATACCAACCTCGTTTAAGCCTTAGGTGGTTTTGGCTGGAATTTAAAGCTAGCTTAGAAAGTCGATAGTCTCCTATGCTATTGAACTTGTGCTTGTACACATAAAGGTTACATTTATTTATTTTTTTCAAAAATAATGACTCACATAAAATTTAAAGTAAAAATAAGAAAAAAGAAAAAGTTTAAAACAAGTTTAACAAAAAAAAATACAATAAATAAATAAATTGTTAAAATAAAATATTAAAAAATAATAAAAATATATTTAAAAAAATAAAAATATTTAAAACAAAAATTGGAAGAAAAAAAAAATTAAAAATAAATTGAAAAAATAAATAAATAAAACATTAGAAGCTTGTTAAAATTAAAATTTATTTTAAAAAATGAAAAGAAAATTGAAAAAAACAATTATGAAAAGATAAAAAACATAAAAATAAAATAAAACAAATGGTTTGAAAAAAAATTAAAACATTACATGAAATTTAAAATAAATAAATAAAAAGCATTGTATATATATATATATATATATATATATATATATATATATATATATATATATATATATATATATATATAATGAAGTTTTGAGGGGACCCTGCCCAACTGTTTAAGGGTCGCGAGCGAGAGCGATTGGGAATCGACGGCCCCCACCCATCCGCTTAAGCATCGTGAGTAAGGGTGGAAGATTTGGCACATGTTGGAGATTATTGATTCCCGAAATTGACAACCCCCCACCTCGATGCCAAAAGGGTCGTGATAGATACAACAGGAGTCACACCCCAGAGTTAGAGTCGTGTGCGACTGAATGGTGGCAAGCGCGCCTAAGTGCGACTGGTTCCCAACTTGGGTATGTGTGACGGCGATGTGCGATGGGCACACCCATAGCGTTAGAGCGAGTCGTGTGGAGTGTGGGTGTGTCATTTGTTTTGGTGAACGCGATGAGAAGAGGTGTCGGGCAGGCGTACACCCATAGCGGGCAGAGGTGTTGACGGCGCTGAGCGGAGTCGTGTTGGTGAGCACGTGTGGAGGACGAGCGCGCCGGTATACTTGGAGGTTGGGTGAGCTGGGCGCGCCATGCATGGGTGGCCGAGCTGACCTAGGAAACCCACCGACGAGTCAGACTTATGCTATGGACAAGCATGAGCAATGGAAATTTATATACGGAGACCGACTTACATATGGAGGAGTTGACATGTATTGGAGGTGATCGGACCAACCCACATATTGGTCGAGGGGTCATGACTATTCATGAGTGGGACCATGACTTGAACGTATATATTGGCGGATGAGTTGTGGAGGTTCACCATAATTTGATCATTGGATCATCACTTGAGTTCGCATATGAAAACAACGAAGGGAAGTGGATGAGCCTGCGGGTCGGGTGTACAATAGAACGGAAAGAAATCCTGAACACAAATTTAAAATGGCACGGGAAAAGTCGTAGAATTCGGGACCTGAACGTGTAGAGAAAGGGCGGAGTCGAGCGTTGACCTGATAGGGCGGAACGCGTGTAGAAGGATCATCCGTAGCACGCTACGTGTAGGGCGCAAAATGTGCAGTTGGGTCACAGGTTCATGCAGCAGGGTCACGACATAGCAACCATGCGCAGAAAGGTCACTTAGTGACCCAAGACGTGCAGAGTCGTGCTGGAAGTGACCAGACGTGCAGGAAATGTTGGCCAGGTCAGTAGAACAGGCATCAAGTGCAGAAGCTCATTTTTGGAGACTAAATTTTGGGTTTCCTTGGCAGATTTGTGTGGGCAAGTGGCAGTAGTGTTGTTGCATGACTTTGATATAACTTTGGTAAATTTGGCTAAGTGTGCAGACCAAGGCAGTTGGAAGCACACTTGTTGTAAAACTTTTACTTTGTAAATTATTGTACATTGTTGATATACATTATTGGGCAAACTTCACGAGAGTTACCCCTCCCAAGTATGTATGGGCATACTTGTGTGATGTTGTAGAATGTTTAATTGTTTAAATATTAAATATTGAAGATTAATGTTATTCCACTGCATTGTTATAGAACACTTGATTGGAAATTGACTAAGTGTTGGAGTTAGGCAGAGTCTATGAACTTGAGTATTGCTAAAAAGAAAAAGTGTAGTAGTGTTGCACCAACTATACATGGTTGAAATAGCACCATAAGTATAGGGTCGTGAAAAATGGTATCAGAGCTTGATTCAGGGCGAGTCGAGTTGTGTTGATTATTCAGGAAGCATGAATACATTTACAGGGTTACAGGTTCTATTGAAGCTTGGGCTTATTTTGATTTGTCTCAGTAAGACATTGGCAGGGGTAAGATATTGGTCTGGGCCGAAGCTGCAAAACAAGACATGGAGAGTTGGGAAGAATCCCAAGGGAGGCTCTTTGAGACCTTACACAGGTTGAGGTGTATGAAAGAAGAGAACCCATGGATTTGTGTTGAACTTGAATGCTTGGAGGAAAATTTTGAGGTAGAACTTCTTCGAATTGGTTGGGAAATGGAGTAGGATAGAGCTATAGGTTGCGATGAAGAAGAAGAAACTTAGACATGTGAAGAAGAGGATGTTGTAGGTGTGTCAATGATAAGAGGCAATTGATGAACAAGTTGGCCCAAGATCATGCACATTGCGCAGACATTGATGATGGATGATACTCACTTAGAGAGACCTCATGATGATATAAGTATTGATATGAATTGTGTTTCATTGAAGGTTTTGGAGGATGGATCATATGCAGGGATGAGAAAAGAGATAAATTCTTTGTCGATGCCATTGATGATCTTTCCATGGATGACTATGATGATACCTTGTACATTGGATAAGCAAAGAGCATTGTTTGTTGCAGAATTTGTTAGGACAATTTGTGACCTCATGCTATAAGGTTCAAATGCCCGTGACAAGGTGGAACATGATGAGCTTTGCGATGGATCGGTCATGCTTAGACATATGGAGAATTTACTAGGTACCCGACATGACTCATGGACAACTTGGAGGAAGGGAACATTGTTGGGAAGAATTCTTCATGGCTGGAACTAAGAAGGAAATCTTGGTAGACCTTTAGTGGGGGAAGATGTTGAGATTCAACAATATGATGATCCTAGTGAAAACTAAGCACCTACACTAGGTGGGGCCCATAGGCTATTTTTAGGTGTATGTTATTTTTAGAGTGTTGAGAAAATTTTGTTTATAGCGGGAGTCTATTTATAGATGGTTGAGAAAATTCTATTTATATATGAGTTTCTATTTTTAGATGCATGGGCAAAGTCTATTTATAGATCTCATGTCTAAAAATAGAATGCGTGTCGGTTATTATTATCTCTTAATAATAATTGGACAATAATTAATAATATATTCTCTTGAAGCACTTGATTTCAGTTAACTAATGTGGAAAACCAGTTGACTGAAGGAATTACGAGTTCTAAGGTTGGTTGGTGGGACATGCAATTGGACTTCATTGTAACTGAGTGATACAAAGTTGTAACAGAGTTGGATGTGTAGTTATGTGAGTTGTAAAGTAGTTTAACTCAATTGAGTGAGTTAAACTCAGTTGTGCTAGTTGTAACTAGTTGTAAATAAAGATATACTAGTGAGAGATCAATGAATTAAATATTGAATTCATTCACATGGAGTGATCTCACATGAAAATGAATATTTACTATTGTTAACTACATGCATGTCTAATCCACTCGAGACCCAGTTGAGAGATAGGTGAAAGGGACAGTTTGACTATCTGTTGTGACATTAGTGGGTGCACTCATACAACCACACACACATTGGAGATGCCAATGAGGATTGCGCAGTCAAGGCAAGGCAAGATCAAATTCATTCAAGGATTGTGATCAGCAGGGATTGCACAGTGGAGGCAGGCTGTCAGGAGGCAGTAAATTGGTGCATGTATTTGCCAATTTTTGTATGACAGTGTGAGACGATTGTATATTGTACTGAAAGCTCTTGGATTAAATTTTTGTATGATATTTCTTCATGATCCATGATATATACATAATATATGATAGTGGGGTTTTTAGCTTTATTATTTCCCGGTAAAAACATATGTGTTATGTGTGATTGATATTTCTTCATGTGTTTTCAATTGGTGATTAAATTTCCACAAATATTTTAAGTAGAAGGATTATGTATTTAACAATGGCATATAATTGTTAGATCAGGGGAATCCAGGAAATACATAATTGTATTAAAATTTCTACATGGTATCGGAGCAAAGAAGATTGCAATATTGGAGCAGTAGCTGAGTTTTTTGGTGGAAACAATTCGAATTTGTTGCAAGAATTTCTCGGTGTGATAGTTGAGTAAACGTCGAAATGGATTTCAATGGTTTGCGGCTACAGTATGCACTCAAGGGCATATCGAACTACATTGCATGGAAGGATAGGATGGAGGCAGTGCTTGAAGATAATGGCTTGAAGGAATTAATCGACAGTGATGTTCCTAAGCCCACTTCGACGGATGTTGCATTACTTGACGCCTGGAAAAAGAAAGTACCGAAGATGAGAAGGATTTTGTTGGAAGGTGTGCGAGACCATATTGTCTCAAGCCTTCATGGGAAAGCCACTCCATTTGCAATGTGGAAGGCTTCGACGAATATTTTCCAAAGTAGCAACGACCATAGGAAATTTGCACTGAAGGATAAACTCAGAAATATCAAGATGGAGAAGGGCGAAAATATTCCTAAGTATCTCACAAATTTTGTCCAATGTTGGGATGAACTAGGGAGTGTGGGAATCACGGTTGCTGATGATGATTTGGTGAGCTTGGCTCTCTTGGGACTTCCTAAGAGTTGGCACAGTTATTAAGACTTTTTCAACGGACGAGAAAAACTACCAGATTGGGAACAACTGTGGTCGGATCTAGTGCAGGAGGAGTTCAGGTGAAACACTAGAGATGGCTCTTCATCAAAGCATGATGATGAAGAGGATTTTGCTTTGGCTGCCAAGGAAAGGAAAGGGAAGGGGAAGAAATTCCACTCAAAATCTGAGGCTAAAGGCAAGAAGTTGGATTTGTCCAAGGTGAAGTGTTTTCACTGTCACGAACATGGGCATCTCGCCACTAACTGCCCACAAAAAAAGAATAACAAGAAGGATGTTGGAGCTGCAGCTGGTGAGGCCCTTGCCTCACAATTTGAACTTGATTTCTCTTTAATCGCATGCTTGGTTTCAAGCGCAATGGGATCGGTGTGGTATCTTGATAGTGTTGCTTCCTTCCACATGATGGGAGATAAGGATATTTTCAGTGACTTGGAGGAGAAAGATCTCCATATGCATATAGAGATGTGTGACAATGGACGATACAGTGCGATTGGAATTGGTACCATTACCTTTGAGAGGGAGTCAGGTAAACCATTTCAATTGAAATATGTTATGCATGTTTCAGGTCTGAAGAAAAACTTGGTCTCAGTCGCGATGTTGGAGGATAGAGGCTATGAAGTTGTTTTCAGCGATGGAAAAGCTTTCCTGCGACATAAAACAACAGGTCAAGCCAAGAGGATAGGGATTTGAGTTAAGAATATCTACAAGTTGGAGGTAGATGGTTGCGCTGCAATGGTGGGAAAAGCAGAAGAAGTGGTGAGCCAGGATGAGGGTGAATTATGGCACAGGCGATTGGGCCATCTTCACCATGGCAGCTTGAAAATTTTGCAGCGGATTTCTACTGGACTTCCCAAGGGTACACTTGCACAATTAGATTAGCGCAAGGGATGTACTATGGGAAAGTTTGTAAATACCACCTTTCATGAAAAGGAGAACTGTGCTTCAGTGATCCTGGAGAGAGTTCACATAGACGTGTGTGGACCATTATCGATTGCTTCAACAACAAAACACAGGTATTATGTTATTTTTGTTGATGACTTTTCTTGTAAATGTTGGATCTTCTTCATGCAAAAGAAGGATCAAACGTTCTCAAAGTTATGTGAGTTTAAGGCATTGGCTGAGAAATAGTCGGGGAATCAAGTGAAGGCTCTTCGGAGCGATAATGGTGGAGAATACATCTCGAACAAATTCAAAGGCTTCTATAGCAAAGAAGGAATTCAAAGAGAACTCATAGTGCCTCATAACCCACAGCAAAATGGGGTTGCGGAGAGGAAGCACAGAACGATCGTGGGTGTTGCACGAACGATGTTGCATGATTAGGGCCTACCAATGCATTTGTGGGCGGAAGCATGCAACACTGCAGTTTATGTGCAAAACCGTTGTCCTCATAGAGTACTTGGCATGAGTACACCTGAAGAAGCTTTTACTGGTAAGAAACCGGATGTTTCTCACTTTATGATTTTTGGTTCATCTATTTATGTGCATGTGACCAAGAACGCCAGGAAGAAGCTGGAGCCGACTGCTAAAGTTGGGATATTTGTGGGGTACACAGAAACACCCCATAATTATCATGTGTATTTTCCAAACAGTCGAATGACTGTGATGTGATGGGATATAAAATTCAATGAGGAGAAAGCCATGAAGTTTTCGCTTGAGAGGGAGCTAGACTTACATGCAAAGGAGGAACTTTTGGTTCCCAAAGATGAGTCTCTAGATGTGGATCAGCCACGGGAGGAGGTTCATGGAGTGGAGGAGTCCACTCACGTAGAGCCAAACATCAGAACTAGAAAAAGGTGTACCACAGAAGCTGAGAGGTTGAAGCTTGATGCAGCACAGAATGTAGGAGTCCCTACTTCACAGCACATACAGTGAAAGTCTCCTGACTGATTCACTAAATACATGGCTCTTATGAGAAAATGTATTGTGACTGAGTCATTTTCCTTTCAGGAAGCAGTGTAGGAGCCCACATGGGTAGATGCAATGGTGGAGAAGTATGACTCCATTGTCAGAAACAGTGCTTGGGAAATTGTTCTAAGGCCGGTTGATAAATCAATGGTAGGTTCAAGATGGATCTACAAGGTAAAGCAAGCTGCTGATGGGAGTAATCGGAAATGTTCGACAGTTACGTGCAGCCTGTACTTATCATAGATTAAGGGGATTGATTATGAAGAAACCTTTGCACCTATCGCATGGTATTTCTTCCATGAGGACCATCCTTTTGCATACCTAATAACTCTGTATACACAAAGTAAGCAAGCACCTCGTGCTTGGTACACTTGGATCGACAGCTATTTCACCGGACTTGGCTTCACCAAGAGTGAGGTGGATGCAAACCTATACCAGATTGTGGTGGAGGGTAAGCTTTTAATAATTTCTCTTTATGTTGATGATTTAATATTGATTGGTGATGAGCAGTTGATACACTCATGTAAGGAGGACCTTGCAAAGGAGTTTGAGATGAAGGATATGGGCCTCCTTCAATATTTCCTTGGATTGGAAATATGGCAGTGAGATGGTGAAATTTTTGTGTCTCAAGGAAAGTATCCAAGGGAGATACTAGGTAAGTTTCACATGGAGGGCTTCAAACCCATGGATACTCCTCTTCCAGGAAACTAGAGGAAAGAGGATGCTACATCTAGAGAGGTAGTGGATGCTACTGTCTATCAACAGTTAGTGGGTTCGCTAATGTATTTAGTAAATACAAGATCGGACATATGCTATGTGGTGAACTAGCTTATTCAAGCGATGGTTAAGCCTACCAAGCTCTTTTGGAAGGCAGGCAAGCATGTCTTGAGATATCTCAGGGGCACATCTGAGTAAGGCTTATGGTATAGAAAGATGGAGGAGGTGAAGTTTCATGGCTTCACGGACGCAGATTGGGCGGGCAGCCCAAAGGACAGAAAGAGCACATCAGGAGGGGTCTTTAGTATCAGATATACAGTTGTTTCTTGCTATAGCAGGAAACAGAGATCTGTGGCACTCAGTTTAGTGGAAGAGGAATAAATGGCAGCAAGTCAAGCTGCATGTGATGCTATCTGGATGAGAAAGATCCTAGTTGGTTTGTTTGGTTCTCATTTAGATCCTACAGTGATTCATTGTGATAACCAGAGTTGCATTAAACTCTCGATGAATCCTGTGTTTCACGATAGATCTAAGCATATAGATAGCTGGTACCATCATATCAGAGATTGTGTGCAGCGAAAGATCATGTTGCTTCAATACATTCCTACAGAGGATCAAGATGCAGATATTTTGACGAAGGCGCTCACCAGGAGAAAATTCGAATACCATAGAGGCAGGATCGGGGTGAAGGATAATCCATTTCTTGTTGAGAGCGAGTGTTGAGATTCAACAAGATGATGATCCGAGTGAAAATTAAGCACCTACATTAGGTGGGGCCCACAGGATATTTTTAGGTGTATGTCTATTTTTAGAATGTTGAGAAATTCTATTTATAGCGGGAGTCTATTTATATATGGTTGAGAAAATTATATTTATAGATGATTTTCTATTTTTAGATGCATGAGCGAAGTCTATTTATAGATCGCATGTCTAAAAATAGAATGCATGTTGGTTATTATTATCTCTTAATAATAATTGGACAATAAATAATAATCTATTCTCTTGAAGCACTTGATTTCAGTTAACTGATGTGGAAAACCAGTTGACTGAAGGAATTATGAGTTCTAAGGTTGATTGGTGGGACATGCAAGTGGAATTCGTTGTAATTGACTGATACAAAGTTGTAACAGAGTTGGATGTGTAGTTATGTGAGTTGTAAAATAGTTTAACTCAGTTAAGTGAGTTAAACTCAGTTGTACTAGTTGTAACTAAAGCTAAACTAGTGAGAAATCAGTGAATTAAATATTAAATTAATTCGCATGGAGTGATCTCACATGCAACTGAAGATTTACTATTGTTAACTACATGCATGTCAGATCTAGTGGAGACCCAGTTAAGAGATGGGTGAAAGGGACAGTTTGACTATCTGTTGTGACATTAGTGGGTGCACTCATGCAACCACACACACATTGGAGATGCCAATGAGGATTGCGCAGTCAAGGAAAGGCAAGATCGAATTCATTCATGGATTTTGATCAGCAGGGATTGCGCAGTGGAGGCAAGCTGTCAGGAGGCAGTAAATTAGCACATCTATTTGTCAATTTTTGTATGACAGTGTGAGGCGATTGTATATTGTACTGACAGCTCTTGGATTAGAGTTTTGTATGATATTGTTTCATGATCCATGATATATACATAATATATGATAGTGGGGTTTTTAGCTTTATGCTTTCCTAGTAAAAACATTTGTGTTATGTGTGATTGATCTTTCTTCATGTGTTTGCAATTGGTGATTAAACTTCTGGAAAGATTTTAAGTAGAAGGATTTTGTATTTAACAATGGCATATAATTGTTAGATCAGGAGAATCCAGGCAATACATAATTGTATTAAAATTTCTACAGAAGAAGCAGTGAAGGAAGGACCCAGGATGGCTTGTAGAAGTGACCGAGGGAACTTACCTAGATGATGGATAAGGATGCGATGACTAGAGTTGTGTTGAGTCTACTTTTGATAGACACATGGAAAACCAAATTCATGGACATCAACATGAGAGCATGGCAGACATTATGTAGAGCCATTATGTAGGAGCACTTATGGAGATGCCACTTATGAGCACCATGGAGGAGTGTCAAGGCAAGGATGTTGAGCAGGATGGATTAGCTAGTGCGACATGGAGAAATTTTATAGATGGACCAATGGGGATGTGTTCACATTTGGACAACAAGACCATGGTTGGATGAGCAGCCTATGAGGACATTCATATGACTTGGAGGGCAGAGGAAACTTGCGATGGCATTCATGGCCAATTCAAGTGTGCTTTCTGAAGTGTTGGATGGAGTTGATGCATAGGAGTTCATGATGATTTGGAGATGGTTGCAGCATTTGAAGACTTCATATTATAATGGTCTTGGAGTATCTGATTCATTGATGAGTTGAGGTTAGGATGTGTCTTGACATTGATGCATTATGGGATGCATACCTTAGGCACATTATGGGGTGTGTTTGTGAGGAGTGACTTGATGGATATGATTGAGAAAGGACACTTGGGAGTTCGATGGAGTTGTAGCGATGGAGATGCCTTGGTGGGGTACACTTAGGCATGGGTTGAGTCTCCTTGACTTAGCCACACTTTTGATGGACATGATGGTTGATTGGTTTAGACCATGAGAATCACATGGATGGATAATGAGGTGAGGTTCAACTTACCCCTTTGATAGGTTTGATAGATTCCATATTGTATATGAGATGGAGATTTCTTCATGGACTTCGATATGGTACATGGAGCATTGATTTGATGGGAGGAGTTCTTTATTGGTTTGAGGAGGACCTCTCACACATGGATGATGATTCTTGGATGTATGTGATTGATTTTGCAGCACATGGACATTAGCATCATGGACAACATATTACAGATGGATGAGTACTACTTCATGGACGTGGATATGGCTTGTATGATACTTGATGGACAACATGTTGCAGATGAGATGGAGGCTACTTCATGGACCTAGTGGACATGGGTTGCTTAACATTTTTATGAAGATGGAATGGGTTCTTGATCAAGTTTCTGATGTGATAGGATTTTGGAGAAACAATTGATGTTGGCATGAGGATGTACATTTTCATGGTGAGACCGTATGGTTGGAATGATCACCCAACTAGTTCGAGTCATGGGGTCCAAAAGTATGCAGGAATATGTCAGAGATATGTCTTAGCTATGGAAGAGATATGTTCAATTATGTTGGAGTATCATGGCAGATATTCACACGATTTTAAAGATACATGATGGGTCGACACGATATATGTTACAACAACAACATGTATCTTGAGTTGAGGAGATTGACTTCCAGGATGGAGGCAGCATGTGGAGATTGCGACAGATGTTGTTGATGATCATGGGTTGAGGAGATATACCATGTACATGGAGTCATGAGCCTTGATGGTTTGTGCAAAGTTGGAGCAGAGATGGGTACCATGGACATTTTGGAGATCTTGGAGCTAGCGATACTTTGCGATGATGATGATGCAGTTGTCGAGGACGAAAACCTTATTTAGAGTGGGGGAGGATGTCACGCCCCTAAGTTAGATTCATGTGCAATCAAGTGGTGGCAAGCGCGCCCATGTGCGATGGCGACGTGCGACGGGTGCGCCCATAGCAGTCGGGAAAGTCGTGTGGAACACAGACGCGTCTTCTGTTTTAGTGAAAACGATGAGTGAAGGTGTCGAGCGGGCGTGCACCCATAGCAAGAAGACATGTTGAGGGTTCCGAGCGGAGTCGTGTTGGTGAGCGCGTGCAAAGGATGAGCTCGTCGGTAGACTTGGTAATTGGGTGTGTCGGGCACGGGTGACCGAGCTGACCTAGGTGACCCGAGCGACCCACCGACAAGTTAGAATTATGCGATGGACAAGCATGAGCGATGGTAATTTATATGCGGAGGTCGACTTACATATGAAGGAGTCGAAGTGTATTGGAGGTGACCGGGCCGACCCACATATTGGTCGACGAGTCACGACTATTCGTGAACAGGAAAACGACTTGAGCGTATATATTGGCAGACGAGGTGTGGAGGTTCACCATCATTTTACCATTGGATCATCACTTGAGTTCGCATCTGAAAACAACGAAGGGCAAGTGGATGAGTCAGCAGGTCAGGCAAAAAAGAGAATGGACAAACAACCTGAACCCAGATTTAAAAGGGCATGGGCAGAGTCATGTAATTCAGGAACTGAATGTGCAAAGCGAGGGCGGAGTTAGGCATTGACCTGACATGGCAGAACGCGTGCAGAAGGATCATCCACAGCGCACTACGTACAAGGCACCGAACGCGTAGTCGGGTCATCAGTTCGTGTAATAGGGTCATGGCATAGCTACCACGTGAAGAAAGGTCACTCAGTGACCCTGGATGTGCAGAGTCGTGCCAGAAGTGACCAGAGGTGCAGGAACCATCGATCAGGTCAGCAGAACGGGAAACAAGTGCAGAAACGTGGTTATGGAGACTAAATCTGGGGTTTCCTCAGCAGAGTTGTGTGGGCAAGTGGCAGTAGTGTTGTTGCACGAATTTGACATAAATTTGGTAAATTTGGCTAAGTGTGCAGGCCAAGGCAGTTGGAAGCACACTTGTTGTAAAACTTGTACTTTGTAAATTATTGTACATTGTTGATATATATTATTGGGAAAACTTCACGGGAGTTGTCCCTCCCAAGTATGTATGGGCATACTTGTGTGATGCTATAGAATGTTTAATTGCTGAAAGATTAAATATTGAAGATTAATGTTATTCCGCTACATTGTTAAAGAACACATGATTGGAGGTTGACTAAGTGTTGGAGTTAGGCGTAGTCTATGCACTTTAGTATTGCTAAAAAGAAAAAGTGTAGTAGTGTTGCACCAGCTATACATGGTTGAAAGAGCGCCACAAGTATAGGGACGTGATAGCAGGGGTGGCATGCCACTCCTATTTTCCTGCCCGCGACCCTTTGATGGCGAGGCGGGGTGGCCCAAGTATCCACCTCCTCCAAAAAAGAATTCTTTTTTTAATGCTTTTTTTAATTTATTTATTTTTAATGTTTTTTCTATTTCTTTTTTCCAAATTTTTTAATATATTTTATTTACTTATCTTTAATTTTTTGTTTTATAATTTAATGTGTTGTGTTTTAAATAAAATTTTAATTTAAAAGAAAATAAAAACAAAATTCTTTAATATTGTTAAAATTTGTTTGTTTGTTTTTTTTTGTCCGTCTTAGATAGATGTGATCGGGTGCTTTTATTAAGGCACTCATTGATGTGAAGTTACTGGTTCAATTCTCTACTTGATTCAGTGATATATTGGACATGATGAAGGTGTAGTCTTGCCAAAATTACAAAAAAAATCAAATAAAATAAAAAAGTTTATTTTTTTATTTGAATTGTTTTTTTTATTAATTAATTTGTTTATTTCTTTTTTTGGGTTAAATTTAAAAAATTTCTATTAAATTATGTTTTTTAGGAAATATTTTTTTGTTTTTCATTTATTTACTTATTTTTTTTAATGATTTTTTTTTCATATTTGAGTTTTTTTTCCTGTATATTTGTTATTAACTTTCTTTTTTTAATGATTTAATATATATTTTTATTTACTTTGATATTTTAATTAAGCTTTTTATAATTTTGTTTTTGTTTTAGATTTTTTTAATCTTTTAATTTTTTTGGGTTTTATATTTGTCATTTTCATTTATTTATTTATTATTATGTTTTGATTATTTAAACTTTTTATAATTTTGTTTTTGTTTTAGATTTTTTAATTTTTTAATTTTTGTTTTGTTTTATATTTGTTATTTTCATTTATTTATTTATTCGACACGTTTCGAACTGGCCAGTGTGGTTCATCATCAGGACAAGATGGAAAATCTGATCAAGCTACCCCTTTAAATAGATAGTAAAGCTCCAACTAGCCGTTTGTAAAATAACGGCTAGTTTGACTCAAATAAGAAATAAAATCAAAATAGTAATAGTTTATTTATTTATTTTAAATAAATAAAATGATTAATGTTTATAATTTGAATTTTATATATTTATAATTATTTTTAATAAAAATAATAATTATTTGTTTAATGATGATGATGATGATGGTTAACGTCCACTCAGACCAATCTTTGGTCTATCGGACCTAAAGAAAAGAGTTATTTAGTTTGATTTAAGATTTTATTCCTATGCTCAAAAAGCTTGGAGAGAAGCCTCCCGAGCTCACTATAATTTTGACATCTTAAAAGGCTAGGAAGGTCAGTATTGCAACAAAGATTATGAAATTGAGCTCTAATGTGGTTGTACTCGGGGCACTCTAAGAGGAAGTGATTTTCATCCTCAATGTTCATATTCTCATAGAAATAACAGATCCCTTCCATCCATGGTGTTTTAGGAACTGTCCAACAACCTGTTTCACTATGGACCTCATGAGAGTTTGTTCTAATCTTGGCTATATTAATTTTTTTCTTTGAGTTAGTTAAAACAGAGAGATACTTTTGATCTTCTAGGGTGGGGTTGATGACCTCCTTATAACATCTTTATTTTATTTTAGTTGCTAGATCTTTCTCACACCACATTTTTTCTTTGAACTTAGTAACAATTTTTTTAATGTTATTAATGTTTTGCAATGCAACATTCTCGTCGATCTCCCAATGGTTTAACCAGGCCCTGGTGTCTTTATACCAACCTCGTTTAATCCTTAGGTGTTTTTGGCTGGAATTTAAAGCTAGCTTAGGAAGTATATGGTCTCCTATGCTATTGAGCTCATGCTTGTACAATAGAAGCCTAGTCATAGCTAGGCTCTCGATAGGGGAAAGACCCACTTCTATAAGGAGAATAGGATAGGGTGTATTGCTTTTAATTTTAAGGTTATAAGTTATAAAACGCTTCTGGATTTGCTCAATATTTCTCCAAGATTCTCTAGAGATGTTGCAACCCCAAACCTCACATCCATATAAGATAACAGGAGTGACTAAAGTTTCAAAGAGGAACTTCTTTCTATCCCACATTACGAGGTTTTTTGTTTTACAATTATTTTCAAGACCAAAATAAGCTTTCCAACCTCCATTAATCCTTTTTTGAATGCTATAGTTCCAGTTGAGCTTGTGATGAATATCAATTCAGGTACTTGTAGGAAGACACTTCCTCCAAGTTACTATTGTCATACATAAAATTAGCGTAAGTGTCCTTCTTGGATTTGATAATCATAACTTTTGTTTTGTCAGTGTTTACAGACATGTACCCATGGTAGAGCAGAAATCCTTAAGAAGTCTAAGTTGCTTATCAAGATCAAATGGGCACCTTGCGAGAAAAACAATATCGTCAGCATAGAGAAGAAGGATGATGACTATCCCAGCTAAGATCATGCCAGCACACCCTGCTTCCTCTAAACAACCTTCTAGCTTGTCGATGTAAATGCCAAATAGGGTAGGGGAGAGGGGGAAACCTTGTTTAACTCTGATATTACACTTAATATCTTTCGACCACCCTTCATTTCTCTTTAACTTGGCAATTACATTCTCGTATAACCTTATAGCGGCCACTCTTGGCTCGAAAGGAACATTTAGCTCTTCTAATCTATTCCATAGGTTGTTTCTAGGAATCGTATCGAAAGCCTTTCTAAAGTCCACAAAGCAACAAAAGAGATTGGATTTATCATTACGGCATTCCTCGACAATGATCCTAAGCGTAACGAGGTGGTCCGTTTTTTAGTGCTACCTTCTAAAACCCACTTGGCCTTTAGCCCGCTTACCTTCACTTTCAAGCCAAATGCTCAACTTCTTTTCCAAAATAATACCATATAACTTGGCAAAGAGAGGGTTGATCATAATTGTCCGATAATTAGAGGGGTTATTTGTATCCCCACTTTTAAAAATAGGGATAATGAGGCTCTGAATCCAAGGTTTAGGGAACCCTTGCTTGACCGCTTGGTTGAAAATCTTGTGGATGTGGGGGATGAGGACAAGACCTCCAATTTTTAAGATTTCCGCCTGGTAACCTTCAATGTCTTTAGCTTTCCCATTTGCTAGACGTTTAACCCCAAAATCAATGTCTTCTAATGAGAAAACTTATTTCGTTGTGAGCAGGGTTTCAAAATCCCTGGCATTTAGAGATTCATAAAGCTTTTTAAGATATGAATTCCAGTCGTGTAAAGTAATTTTATTATTATCTTTAGTTTTCCTAGTTAAAATCTGCCTCCAGAATTTCTTAGGAGCCACCTTAGAGAGGTGTAAGAGATTCTCTTGTCTTTTACGAATATATTGCCTTGTTTTCCTTTTAGTTAGGGCTTTGTAGATTTTTATCTCGTCAATTTTGAGAGATTCATCAACAGCTTCCTTAATTTCTCTCCTCGCACTTTTACAATCTTTGTCATACCACGGGTTGGTTTTGATATTTCTTTTATTACTTGAGACTTCAATTGAGAACTTGTTAATAGAATATGAGAGGGTTGTAGTAAAATTATTATAGAGGTCATCTATGTTGTCTATACTAGATAAAGGAAGCAAATTAGTTTTTAATTCATTTAGAAAGAGATCATTTTTATTTCTATCAAAGATTAAGTTATTTTGACTATAAGGTTTATCTTCTATGGGATCTCTATGCGTGACAAAATTGAGAGTTATGAGTAAAGGCCTATGATCAGAGTCAGGCTCATGGTCGTCTAAGATTTCAAAATTTATTATTTCGTTGTATAAAGGGATATCGGAAATAACATAGTCTACCACGCTGCTGCCAAGCCCATGGATGCAGGTCATCTGGCTAGAATTGGGCCACTTCTTTAGACCGTTGCAAATTATGAGATCCTGAGCACTACAGAGCTTGACTAGCTCCGACCCAAACAAATTATCCCTGAGGTCTTCAGAGCTCCTTTTGTACCGGCTAGCCAGAGTAAGGTCTTCATCTAACCAAAGAGGATTGGGGTTGGAATGATTGCTTAGAAGAATGGCTTGGTTGCTTGAAGTTCGAGCATTAAAGTCACCCACTAAAAGAAAATTACCTTCATTCCTTAGGCTAGAAATATCATTCTCTAAACCATTGTAAGGACTATTTTTATCTAGATTATTTTTCTTATAGAAGTTAGAATTAATGGGGGGGAAATAACACATTTCTATGTAGGTCTTTTTATCATTAATGTCAGTAATCTCAATCCAACTATATTGGTTGTAAGGGTTGTTTTTATAAATCCTAGCATGGGGGGAGATGTTCTTCTTAATGTAGCAAGCTATGCCCCCAATGCCTCAACGGGAGGATCACTTGTTCCAGGTAGACCATAGTGCAAAGCCATCTATGTTAGGGACCTTAGATTCTTCGTGCTCCCAAGTTTCAACAAGCAATATAATATCAACATCATTTGAGATCCAACTAAGCTTGGGGCCTTTGTTCCATGGAAAGCCCCAACAGTTCCAAGAAATAATTCGGAGCATGTTGAATTGCTATTTATTACTATCTTTTTGGTTTCTATCTCGAATAACAGCTTTTCTATTTTTTATTATTGCCCATTTTCCTTCCTTCCTAACTTCTTTTACCTTTTGAACCTCCTTTCTTAATTCTGCTTGATCTTCTAGAATGAGATCTTCGTTTATAAATATTCTCGTTCCTTTTAGACTTGAGGTTTTACTAAGTATGTCATATTTATGGTTAGTAGAGCTCACCTTTATTCGGATCAGCCTTCCTTTATTTTTGAAGAATAAAATAAATGTTTACTATTTATATATATTTATTTTTAGAATAATAATTATTTTATTTGTTTTTATTTTTATCGAATAAATTAAATATTAAAAATAATTAAATAATATTTATAGTTAGAATTTTATATATTTATTTTATTTTTAATAATTATATGTTATGTGATTCAAATCTCATCAAAACAGTTTTCTTATTTGATAGTTGATTCTATTTAACTTATTGTGAATTTTTTACAAAAAATAAAATATAAATAAATAAATAAATAAAATTTAAATAAATAATAATAATAATAATAATAATAAATAAATTAGGAATGATTTTCACCAAAAGATTTTAATCACAATTTATGGATCACAGAAGCAAAATTCCTAATATTTATTTATTATTTTGTTTTGATCTTTTTTTAGGGTTTTTGTCAATCTTGGACTAGCAATCTAACCTCACTATGTGTCAATTTGATAATTGGTTTTAAAGTTTTTGTTGCAATAGATCAAGGCCGCCCCTATAGTGTGGTAATTTCATGGTTGATTTTTAAATTTTCATTACAATGAATGCCCTATAGTGTGTCAATTTGATGGTTGATTTTTAATTTTTCATTGCAATTATCTTAGGCTAAGATTTTAAAATAACTATACTTAGCGTTTAAAAAGGAAATTACTCTTGTTATATTTTTAGTCGTGATATTTGGTTTTAATTCTATCGCTGAAAAGGTCAAAATTTTAAGGTTTTTCAAAGTCATGATATTTTATCTTTAATGTCATGGTTGAAAATTTTTAATTTTTTTCGGAATCATGATATTTATCTTTAACGTCATGGTTAATGTTGGAATTCTTAGGTTTTTTGGAGTTGCGATATTTTATTTTTAACATTATCATCTAAAACTATTGGAATTTTAAGGTTTTTCAGAGTCATAATATTTTTTTTAATGTCATTGCTAAAAAAAAATTGAAATTTTAACAAAAGAAAGAAGTTGATGCAACATCAATGCCTTTCTTCCCCGATCGGGGTGGAATGCGGTGAGGAGGGGGCTACGACGACACGCTAGCGAAGGGATAGCGCTGTGTGGGGAAGCCAGATGGCAATGTGGCTATGGCATGCAGAATATGGCAGAGGATGGCTGGCAGGGAGTGGATAGGACATTTCCCAACCGAGCTAATAAGTATGTCATTAAAAATATGTGGTAAACAGCTGGAAAATCCAGCGACGCTGGCAGGTGTCCATCGAGGTAAGCGTCGGAGGAACATCCCGAGGAGAGTTAAGAATGGCAGTATGGCAAGCTTTTTCACAATTTGGCTTTGCAGTGAAGCTAATTCCTCCTATGCATCCTTGGGAAACCATTTTCGTCGAAGCCAGTCACCTCTGCGGGTTATTTGGTATGTATTACACTTTTACCTAGCTGTGAAAATGAAGTTGGTCTCTGAATTTCGACACATGCTGAATCTAATTATGGTGTTTTTAGACTTTTTGTACAAACGTTTCGCTCATTTTTGGGGAGTCTGTAATTACCAGAGTTCTGCAAGGTCCGAAATTTTGTCTTTGGATAGTTTTCATTCTATTTGTATTAGGTGCTTTGATGGAAATGTCTGCGAGTCTGCTCAGCATTTGTTCTGAATGCAAGAAAATTACAAGTCTGTTTGGGCGGGTAGAGCAACGTCATTTACTGTGGATGTTGTTGATGTTATTAGGCTGCTGAATAGGGCTGCCAGTTGTTTTTTTTTTCAAAGGGTTTATCAATATCGTGGGTCGGTAGAATTTGGGATTGGGTTTGATTTTGGTTCAAGCCTGGGTTCCTGGGTTGTTTTAATATACTTCGGCTCCGGGTTGCGGAGGGTTTTGAGCATGCCCATAGGAAGCAGTATATGGATGTCAGTAGGGTTTATACATGGGATTTTCTAGTTTTGTGGGGTAGTAGAATTGGGTTTCTCTGTTGCGTTTTAATGCCTCTGCTTCGGGTTAGGTTTGTTGGTGCTGCAAGTAAAATGGTCAAGGGGAAGGGTGTGTTCGTCTACTCTCCCTCTCATGTTTCACCAACCTATTGTATTTCTAGTTTCCTGATATGTATTTGTCTTGGAATTGTTTATCGTTTGGTGGATTCAGGAGTGTTTGTTCTTGCTTCTGGTAAGATGTTGAAGAAAACCAGAGGGAGAAAGCCTAATGGAGACAAAGGCAAAGAGCCTATCTCATCCTCGCCAGAAAAGAGAGGCCGGAAGTCAACAAGACAACTCATGGAGCCTCTAATTCAAACCTTTGTAGAAGACACTCCTAGTTCTGTAAAATCTTGTATTTATGGATGGGAAACAGAAGTTATAAACAAAATGGATGAAGAGGATGATTTGGCAGCAGAAGAACTGCATAATATCATTGGAGATCCAGGGCAAAATTGTGGGAGAATCTCTATGTTCCAGCACTCTATAAGAACATATTGATTGATAAAATGTTTGCTGGAAAAAGCTATAATGTCAACTCAAGAAATCGGAGAATCAAAGTTAGGTTCCACTTTGGCAGACATAAACAGAAACATTCAGGAAATCAACCTCCGTCAATTGCATCAGTATGCTATACTGGGCAGAATGGAGAAGGATATCAAAACTTTGCAGCGGGTTGAAATGCCAGGATCCAGTGTCAGAGACCCCGCCTCGGTGGAGTTAGAAGATGATTAGAGATTACAGTACTTCTTTTTTATTTAGCGGCTAGCTTTACTTTTTGTAAATGATATTATTAGCAGACTTTGATATTAGTTATCTTAAGACTTTTTGTAGATTGTTAAGGAAGTTTATGTTTTGGATGGCGTACAATGCACTTAGATGGCCAACAGACCTGGTTTCCTTCGGGCAGGTTGAGGTCTAATTTTTGTATCTATGTTGCCCGGTTTTTATATTAATAGAAAATGGGAAGGAACTACTAAGCTTACAAAAAAAAACATCAATGCTTTTCTATTTTATGGTGTTTTTTCATGTTTATTGCAAGAAAAAATTAGCTTTTAATGTCATTATTAAAAAAAAATAGAATTTTAACTTGAAAAAAATGGTGTTGATGGAACATCTACACTTTTCATATTCAGGGTGTTTTTTTCATGTTTACTGCACACAAAAAATTGGTTTTTGATGTCATTGCTAAAAAAAAATTGGAATTTTAACCCAAAAAAGATGAGGCAGCATCAACATATTTCATTTCATGTGTGTTCTTTCATGATTTTTGCAAAAAATAAGGATTTTTTAGGCGAGTTCTTGTTTTGAGGTTACAATTCTCATTAAGTAGGTAACTTTGTTCCCAGTCTTTTAATGCTCCATTACATGAATTCCACGAACACGAAAACATGGGCAACCAAAAAACATGAACCCAAAACCACTAATGTTGATCTAGTCAACTTTGACTCTTTTCCCGAGTCAAGTTTACCTAACAATTGCTCTCTAATAATATCCTATTGGAAAATAGTTTGTGATGCCCTATTCCATGAATATTGGTGAGTATTCTATCTTATTTTGTGATAATGTTAATATTGATCTTCTTGTCTTCCTTGAAATCTTTTCTAGTAATGAACATGTTGATATGGTTTCACATTTGATGGTTTTCCTTCACGTTGCACATCCATTTCATACATCTTATTTTAAGATATAATGACATCCTTTATTCTCTTTTCTTGGTCTTTGATTACTTTAGCCTTGGAGATAATACTATCATATTTGGCATGTACATCATCTATACGAAGTTTAACTTCTTCAAATATCTTTTGGTTGCCTTCTTGAATATTGTTTTCTTTCTCTTTTTAAAACTACAATGTGGCCCTATCTATCAAAGTATGACATGCTTATGCAATCTTGGATTGTATCTTTGATTTTAACTCATGGGTGTTCAGGAATTCCTCATTCCTCTTGTAAATTTCATCTTTATAGTTTTTTTATTTTCTTCATCCAATATCCTTGTTTTTATTGATCTTGACCATACTTCTTTTCTCTTTTCAATCTCTTATCGTCATCCAATAGTTATTTTATTATGGCTATGTACTCTACATATTTCATCATCCTTCTTTTTCACTTTTTCACTTAAATCATCATTTTCCTCTAGTTTTTTTTTTCTTGTTTCAAATTATTAGCCTCCTTGACGAGTGATTCATTAAGTGATTGCGAATTACACAATTGATCACAGTTGTTCCTAAGATCTTCTTCCAATTCCTAGTTGTCTTTCTATACTTTGAAAATTTATTCTTTAGCTTCATTTAATTAATCTTCATTTGTATACATCTATTTTATTGAGTCCTTGATCGATTTTTTTAACAATTTTTCAAATATTATTAATGTGATGTTTTATTTATTATTAATACTCACCCCCAAAATCAAGTTTCACCATTAAGCTAATCACTTGCATTAAGAGGAGTCTTGCCACTTTCCTTTAATTGAGTCCTTGATCCATTTTTTTGGAACAATTTCTCCCCAAAATCAAGTTTCACCATTAAGATAATCACTTGCATTAAGAGGAGTCTTACCATTTTCCTTTATCATTGTCAACCATTCCACAAAATTGATTTCATCTTTATCTTTTTTTCGAAATAAAATAAATAAATAAAAATACTATAATTGATTTTTTATTGAATTTTAACCAAAAAATTTAACTTGCAACTTCAATATATTATAAATAATTGTTAAGTATTTTGTTGTAATTGATGTCAACAAGTCAAGTATTGGCAACCCCACTTGTGTCTAGAAAAAGATCATTGACCACATGGATGAAAAACACTTTGGTGTAAAATTAGATGGAATCTCTGAAAAGAAATAACTGGAAGTGTGCAATAGCAATAACATGTCATAGAGTTATGTCAATCCATATTTTCAATTTAATGCACTGAAACAACTTATGTATTGAAGTTCATTTCAACTACATTGTCTAGCTCCCACGTGAAAAGATGATCCCTACTCTTGGCATGTTCAATAAAACACTGTCATTTAATGAGTTCAATGAAATGCACGAAAAGCTCCTGCTAAGATCAAGTTAAATGTGCAAGTTTGCATTGTTTGGCTTATTTGATAGATATGAGACCGGGAAAGCAATTCCCAATCAACAGATAATTGCAAAGCTGGAAAGGGATCTTAGTCAAGTTTACTTCAAGATTAAATTACAAGTTAGCTCCATCCTAAAATACAAATGACAGGTTGGCCTTGTTTTGGGTAACTCAGCTTATATAAATAAGGAGTTTCTACAAACTTAATAACGTAAAGAATAGTTTGGATGACAGTTTTGGAGCAGTTTAGGCATTAAAAAATCCTGGAGCAATCATTGAAGAAATTTTGGAGCAGCTATTGAAGAAATCATTACGTGACCCTTGATGAACATTTGGAGCAAACCATAAACCAGATCAGACTTTGTAAATGTTGGAGGTTAGGAGGATTAGTGTCCTCATATAGCCCAGGTTGGAGCCTAGATTTACTTAAAAGGATTGGTGACTTGTACAATTAAATTATTTGAAAAGGTACCAGTCTGATTTTGTAAAAGAAGATTGGATTTCTCACTACTGTATTCAATAATAATTTTTTTACTGTTTTCAATAATATTTTTTTTTTCGATTTTACTAGTTTGATCTCTTATATTTTCACTTTACAATGATTTTTAAATCACCTTAATCAAACATCCTAATAAAAAATTACCATAATTTTAAACTAACATCCTAATTTAGGGATTATCCTATTAGGAAACCTTTCTCTATGTATTTTTGTGATTTCAGCACTTCTAAGTTAGAAATTTTGGCATTTAGTATTTTGTATGTCTTATTTGAAATTGCATAAACTTAACCAAATTTTTTTATGTGCCTCAGAAATTTATAGTAACTTTTCCAAAAATTGTTGATTTTGGTCTTTTTCCAAGTTGGAGCCCAGATTTACTTAAAAGGATTGGTGTCCTTATACAAGGCTGGTGCCTTGTATAATTAAATTATTTGAAAAGGTTGGAGTGTGGTTTTGTAAAAGAAGATTGGATTCCTCACTATTGTTTTCAATAATAAAATTATTTTTGTGTTTTGACATAACTTGTGCTTCTAATTAAGAAAAATCTTAATTGGCTAATAAATTATTATAAGAAATATTGATTCATGCCACCGTACTTTATATGTCTTATTTGAAATTCCACAAACTTAACGAAATTTTGATGTGCCTAAGAAATTTATAGTGACTTTCCCAAAAATTGATGGCTTTTGGCCTTTTCTAGAGATTGAACTTGTACTACATACAAGTGTACAATTTTTCAAAAATTCTTTTTAAAAAATTACCTGAAATTTTGTGATCCATGTTCTTGCTAATGCACTTAGTAGACATGCTTGTTTTACTCAAAACAGGTGCTTGAGACTAGCTTTGTGACAAGTACAAAATCCCAATTTTAATAAGCTATAAATTACAGAGTTATAGTTAAACAAAACTTTAAACTTTATCACAAGTAGTTCACTATTTCTCCTCGTAGTTTGAAACTTTTGTAGAAAAAGGTTACAATGAAAATACCAAATAACTTATTTGAAATTAATTGCAAGACTAGTCACAAACTCTAAGTTGTAGAAAAAGGTTACAATGAAAATACCAAGATAACTTATTTGAAATTGATTGCAAGACTAGTCACAAACCCTAAGTTCCATATGATATATTTAAGAAAGCATAATGAATCAAAAATTAAAAAATTTAATAAAATGTACCTTGGTAATTATTCTCACTCTCTTCAAAATTACTATATCTATAAAATATAAATGATGAAAATTGAAATTTCTGACCACCTATATCCTAATATTTCTCCTCAATATCCTCAAAATTTCGCCATATGAAACTTCCAAAAAAAATTACAATGAAAATGCCAAGATGTCTTGACTAGAGGAGAAAATCCTAAGATTGTATGTTTTTCTACCAACTATTATGATATGAATCCTTAAAATATTCCAAGTTGTCAAAAGTACACACCATATACACCTAATTGATCATGGGTACAAACCCCAATATAGATAAGAAAAATAAGTTACATAATAACTCAAATAATAAGAGAGTCTCCTCCAAATGCTACAATATGCATATTTGTAACCATGCTTAACATGGAGTTGACACATGATGGGTGTATATGTATATATAAAGTCAACATAGATCCTTGTTAACACCAGATCTATCAACTTCTAAGAGGGATCAAACCTCTTGAGGTGCAAACCTTTCTTTAAGTTTTGCATTCTAATAGAGGTTTGCACCTAAAAGAATTGATCCCTCTCAACACTTGATAGATTTGAGATCAACATGGATGGTAAATCCAAATCATATTTCTTTAATAATGACTACATGATCTTTATATATACATATTCAAATATTACACATGTGGTCCCATTATTATTAGGGAAACCCTATGACACATACATTTAACTCCATATATACCCTCTCCCCCCATCCCCTTAAAATCATATAATACAATTAAACTTATATATGCCCCCACAGGGGTCATATCAATTACAAACTCCTCAAAACTCAATCCCCTATCTTGTCTGTCTTAAAGGGTTGTTCGCCAAAAAATTAGGTGAGAGGGCTATTCAAATTCACCCCCTTTTCGAGGTCGAAGACCCAGACATTCCCCATTTTTGGTAAACATGATCCCCATGCTAGGGACATGCTTCTCCATGTGTTTCCCTATGTTTCAAAAAATGGGGGGCATGGGGAAACATTTCTCAAGGCACCCCCTACATTGTGAGTATGGAAAGTGACAAGGGTGTGCCCCCCTCCTTAGGGGACTTGCAACTCAATCCTCGAAATACTTACATGAATTGTGGAATTGTACAAATAGCTCAAGGATCCATGTTGGCAAAATAGACAAGCTATGATCCTATCACTTAGGGATCATGCTCATACACTAGATAATATAAGATTGAGCACCTAACAAAGCAATTTTATATTGTAGGCATTGCACAAGTCCACAAACATTAATGAGAGGCTAGTAGGCAATATACTAGTATAGGTACAATCGGAATGTATCTCTTCTTTCTCTCAATGTATCTCTACAATTTCAACACTTTTGAGTATGAAATTTTGACCTGCGAGACTTTGGTCTGTCTTATTTAAAACTCCACAAGTCTAACTAAAATATGACGTGCCTAAGAAATTTATGTTAACTTTCCCAAAAATTGTTTATTTTTGGTCGTTTTCTAAAGAGTGAACTTGTACTACATACAGTGCCCATTTTTTCAAAGTTTCTTTTAAATAAAAACTCTAAAAAATTGTGATATGTCTTCTTGCTAATGCAATTAATTTCACTCAAGTGGAATATGTACAGAGGAAAATATGTTTGTTCCACTCAAAACACATGTTTGAGACTAGATTTAGGACTAGTAAAAAATCCTAATTTTAATAGGCCATAAATTACAAAATTATAGTGAAACAACACATTAAATTTTTATCATAAGTACTTCATTATTTCTCATAGGGACTTTAATGCGTGAAAAAATGACATTTTCCACAAATTAGCTTAAAAGTCATAATGACTTCTATGGAATTCAGAATCTCAATAGGTTCTACCCAAATTCCATCTTGATCTCGCTGGAATTCCAAATGGGAATTCTACTCAACTCTGCTCTAAATGAGTTTTGTCAATCTCGTTTACTTCCTCTACACTATGTCACACATATGAACTATTTTCCAATCTGAATTACAAGCATGGATTTTGTTATTCACTACACTAACTTTTATTCATCGCATCTCAAAACATTTAACATAACAGACAGTGATACAAAGAGTCATACACAAAGTCTTTGGTGAATCTGCATTTCCATTAAACAAAGGAAAATTGTACATGCATAAACTCATAATCATACATTTCTCTCTTAGCATGATTCCACATTCAATTGGCCATTAGTTCTAATTGCCCATAAGCTTACAACAAATAGCATTACAAAACACTAGATTTTCCTACATCCTAAAAGTACTCCAATAGTTCCTAAGGTCTCTAAAATATTCCTCAATTTAATAACTCCTCTTATGATTATGCCAATATTTTTCACTTATAATCTCTCATGATTTATTTCTTAAATATTTCATGCCTTGAAAGACAAATTTACTTGTTAAAAGTATTATCTACTCAATATTATCTCTATCCATATTTCTTTTAGAAATAAAGAAACTAAAATTATTTACAATAAGGTAATAAAATTATTTTTCCATGTTGAAACCCGATTTGGAGTTGTCTCCAAAAAGCTTGATGACTTGGAAGCTGCTATGATCTTGCATTATACTTTGAGAATTTCACAATTTGAAACTTCTATTAAAAAAGGTTACAATGAAAATATCAAGATAACTCATTTGAAACTTATTAAAAATAATTATAGAAAATTCCAAGATGAATAATTTAAAATTGATTTCATGAATAGTCACAAAGTGTAACATCCATAGACTATATCTCTAAAAATACAAATAACCAAAACGAGAAATTTTGACCACATGTGCCCTATTATTTCTCCTCAATATCCTCAAAATTTTACCATTTGAAACTTCTAAGAAAAGTTTACACAACTAGAATGCAAAGATGTCTTGAATAAAGGAGAAAACCCTAAGATTATATGTTTTTTATACCAATTGTTATGATATGAATCCTTAAAATATCACAAGTTTTCTAGAGTACACACCATATACACCAAATTGATCATGAGGCATAAACCATATTATAGATAAGAAAAACAAGTTACATAATAACTCCTCAAATAATAAGAGAGCCTCTTCTAAATACTCCAATATCCATATTTGTAACCATGCTCAGCTTGGAATTGGCACATGGTGTATGTATATGTATATATAAAAACCAACAAAGATCCATGTTAACCTCGAATCTATCAAGTGTCATGGGGGATCAAACCTCTCGAGGTGTAAACTTTTATTCAGGTTTTTCACTCTAAAAAAAGTTTGCACCTCAAGAGATTTGATCTCTCTCGACGCTTAATAGATTTAATATTATCATGGATCTATGCTAGTACATCCAAATCTCATGTCCTCAATAATGGCTACATGATATTTATATATGTCTATTCAAATATTACATGTAGCTCCTTTATTATTAGGCTGACCCTATGACATACACATTTAACTCCCATATATACCCCCCCTTAGAATCATATCAAATATTTAACCTTATATATGCCCCCACTAGGGTCATATCAATTACAAACTCCTCAAAACACATTACCCTATGTTTGTTGTCTTAAATGGTTGTTCAACAGAAAATTAGGCGAGAGGGTTGCACAAAAGCTCCACTTCTTGAAATCGAACACCCAGACACACCCCTTTAATGTATGCATGCTTCCCACATTACGAAGATGTTTCTCCATGTGTTTCCCCATGTTTCCCAAATAAGGGGCATGGGGAAACATTTCCCAAGACACCCCCCCTTCCCCCCCCACCAGTGGAAAGTGACAAGGGTGTGCCCCCCTCCTTAGGGGACTTGCAACTCATACATTTAACTCCATATATAAATTGCCTTAGAATCATATCATACATTTAACTTTTTATATGCCCACACTGAAGTCATATCAATTACAGACTCCTAAAAATTTAATACCCTATGTTTATTGTCTTAAATGGTTGTTGGACAGAAAATTGGGGAAGAGGGCTGCCCAAATGCCCACTTTTCAAGGTCAAACACTCAGATACCCCCCTTTTTGGTAAGCATGCTCCCCACACTAGGGGCATGTTTCTCCATGTGTTTCCCCATGTTTCCCAAAAAGAGGGGCATAGGGGAAAATCTCCCAAGGCACCCCCTACATCTAGAGTGTCGAAAGTGGCAGGGGTGTAACCCCCAAAAGACTTGCAACTCAATCCTAGAAATACTACTTACATGAATTATGGAATCATATAAATTGCTCAAGGATCCATGTTGGCAAAACAGACTACCTATGAGCCTATCACTAAGGGATCATTTCCATACACTAGGTAATACATTATTGAGCACCTAACAAAGCAATGTTTCTATTGTAGGCATTGAACAAGTCCAAAAACATTAATGAGAAGCTAGTTTGTAATATACCAGTATAGATACATCTCAACATTGGGCTTATTAAGCATTAAGAGGGATAAAAAGAAAATGAAATGTATCTCTCCTTTCTCTCGATGTATCTTTGCAATTTTAGCACTTTTGAGTCTGAAATTTTGGCCTATAGTCCTTTGATCTGTCTTATTTGGAATTCCACAAGTCTAACCAAATTTTGATGTGCATAAGAAGTTTATGGTAAGCTTTCCCAAAAATTGTTGACTATTGGACATTTTTAGAGAACAAACTTATACTATATAAACTGTGTCCAAATTTTCAAAGAATTTTTTAGATTTTTACCTGAAATTATGTGATTTGTCTTCTTCCTAATGCAATTAGTTGCACTCAATTTCAATATTTACAAAAGCAGATATATTTGTTTTTTTCCAAAACACGTGTTTGAGACTAGCTTTAGGAACCAGTGAAAACACTACTTTTAATAGGCTATAAATTACAAAATTACAGTAAAACAAAACTTGAAATTTTTATCACAAGTTCTTCACTATTTCTCCTTGGGACTCTAAGAATTTCATAGTTTGAGAGATTTGTAGAAAAAGGTTACAATGAACATATCAAGATGATTCCTTTAAAACTAATTTGAAGACTACTCACACCCTCAGTTCCATGATATATTTAAGAAAGTATAATGAATCAAAATCTAAAATTTTAATAAAATGTACCTTAATATTTATTCTTAGTCTCTTCAAAATTGTGTTGTCAACGACTTCCTAAAAAAAGTTATAGCAAAAATTCCAAGATGAATCATTTAAAAGTGATTTTGAGTTTGTCACAAATTGTAACTTCAATAGAGTATATATTTAAAAATATAAAGAACCAAAACTAAAAATTTTGACTACCTGTACCTTGATATTTCTCCTTGATATCCTTAAAACTTCACCATTTGAAACTTCCAAGGAAAAGTTACAGTCAAATTGCCTTGATTGAAGGATAAAATCCTAAGATTATATGTTTTTGATACCAACTGTTATGATCCGAATCCTTAAAATATCATAAATCTTCTAGATTAACACCATATACACCAAATTCATCATGGGGCACAAACCCCAATATAAATAAGAGAAATAAGTTACATAATAACTCTTTAAATAATAAGAGAGCTTCCTCCAAATACTCCAATATTCATATTTAAAACCATGTTCAACATGGAGTTAACACATGATGTATGTATCTATATATAAAAAACTAGCGTAGATCCATGCTAACCCTAAATCTATCAAGTGCTAAGAGTGGTCAAACCTCTTGCCGTGCAAACCTTTCTTCAAGTTCTGCACTCTAAAAAAAGGTTTGCACCTCAAGAGATGTAATCCCTCTTGACACTTGATAGATTTAAGATTAACATGAATCTATGTTGGTACATCCAAATCACATGTCATCGATAATGACTATATGATATTTATATATACCTATTCAAATATTACACATGTCATCCCTTTATTATTAGGTCAATCCTATAACATATACATTTAACTCCATAAATACCCCCTTTTACAATCATATCATACATTTAACCTTAAATGTGCCCCTGCTAGGGTTATATCAATTACAAACTCCTCAAAACTCAATCTCCTATCTTAGTTTCTTAAAGGGCAATTGAACAGAAAATTGGGTGAGACAACTACCCAAATGCCCCACTTTTCAAGGTCGAACACCCATACACCCCACTTTTCGGTAAGCATGCTCCCCACACTAGAGACATGTTTCTCCATGTGTTTCCCCAAGTTTCCCAAAAAGGGGGGAAGGAGGAAACATCTCTCAAGGCATCCCCTACATCCAGAGTGTGGAAAGTGACGAGCATGTGCCCCCTTCCTTAGGGGACTTGCAATTTAGTCTTAGAAATACTTACATGAATTGTGGAATCATATAAATTGCTCAAGTGTTCATGTTGTAAAAACATACTAGCTATTAGCCTACCACTAAGGGATCATTCTCTTACACCAGGAAATACAAGATTGAGCACCTAACAAAGCAATATTTCTATTGTAGGCATTGCACAAGTCCAAAAACATTAATGAGAAGCTAGTTCATAATATACCAGTATAGATACATCTCAACTCTGGGCCTATTAAGCACTAAGAGGGATCAAAGAAACAATTGGAATGTAAATCTTCCAATGCTTATAATATGTTGAGTGACAATAGATCTACAATGATGTATGTTTTCTCATCTTCCAATAGTTTATCTGATTTGGTTTATAAGATCTTGAGTGAAGATGGATCTACAGTGAAGTGTGCTTTCTTATCTTCCAATAGTTGACATGATTTGGTTTATATATATATATATATATAGTATTACTTATCCCACACTAGATTCGTTATTATCAAGTTCTGTTTTGTATAACATATTATTTAGGTCTATAAAAATAGTGAATGGCACATATTATTTTGTATAACATATTATTTGATTTTGTTTATATATATATAATGAGAATTGCCTAAATTTCTCGTCTTTCAATATTTGATTTGATTTTAGTTTTTATAGTGCTTTATATAAAACTATAAAAAGAAATTCCGACCAACTATTGAGAAGATAAGGGAATTGAGAGTTTTCTTTGGCACAACTCCTTATATATTTGTGTATGTCAATTGGGTATGGCTTGGGCAGTTGAGAGGAGTGTTATCCTCCCCATTTAAGATCAATTTCTACAAATGACAAGTTGAGTTCTTAATGAGTATAGTGTTGTCTTGGCCATAAGCTCTAAAAAATCTAGTTTACACTTGGTACCATCATCACAATACAGATAAGTCTCAGTAGGTTTCACTGAGACATATATTTAAAGAAAAATAATGTACAATTTGAGTGGGTCTAATAGTTAAAAACATGTGTTTTCTCCTTAGAGACATCATCTTCAATTTTGAAAAGCGTACGATATGTACATGTTACACAAGTTATTGCTCGTTGATATTTGTGTGGCACTGGCAAGGTAGCATCAAATTGCATTCTTTCTTTCAAGCTAAAGAGGGGGATGCATTTAAAAAGAGTCAATTGGTTCTGGTCAGAGGAATTGTTAGAGGAATTGAGAGGAGTGTTATCCTCTCCACCCAAGATCAATTCCCATATGTGACACATTGAGCTCTTAATGAGTATATTGTTGTATCAGCCATGAGCCTAGAAAAATCTTGTTTACTATAGGTACCATCCCTAGACTAAGGGGAAGTAGCTGGTGGGTTTCCCTAGGATATATATATATATGTTTAAGTTTAAGGTCACAGCCAAACCAAACACCAAATTGGTGTATAGCACTTTATTGTTGTTAAATTTGGACAACTAGGTCCAAACTCCATCTTGTGATGCTTAGATGAAGATTTCAATATTTGTATTGGATTCTTCTTTTGGAGAGGTGTAAAATCGATATAAAATTGATTTTAATCTGATGAGCAGAACATTTATTTTAAATTTATTATTTATAATAAATTTAAGTGCAGGTCGGCCTTAAGGTTTTACACCCCCAGCAGATGTGTCACACACCTCAATGATGGATATAAATACAGTCAACGTTGGAGAGCATTTCACTCATCTCAACACACATCTCCTCCTCTTATACGAGCATCTAAGGAGAAAGAAGGACGAAGTTTACTGCAGCAAGAAGGACGAAATCTACTGTAGCAAAAAGGACGAAATTTACTGCAGCAAATTTTCTGCAGTTAGGGTTTCTGGGCAAGTTTGACTAGCGTTGACTTTGGTCAACGCATGGTCCGAATTGGCTGAAATTTGGTGGAGAGTTAGATTTTTGAAGGCCGTACTCATTGGCACAAAAATCAAGGTCAAAAGGTTGACCGAAGTTGGAGCTGCGTTGACTTTATTGTTGCTGCCCTGCGTTGACTTTTTCTGGACCACGTTGACTTTTATGGGGTTGACTTTGAGTTCACTGGGTGACTGATTTGAGGACTGTTGTGACACATTCTGGGTTGGCCAACCAAGAAGACTTTGCTGGTTGAAGCATCCTTCTGACCGTCATAATGCACCAACACATTCTCCTGTTTCTGGTTTGTCTTCTATAGATCCACTAGCATGTTCTATCAGCGTTTTTACTTAACTGTTTATGTGATTGCTGTTATAAAAGTAAAGTTGCATCAAGCATAGAACATCTACAAAAATTTACATGGTATCAGAGGTGAGGTGAAGACAAGCCCTAACATATAGCAATCACCAAAAGAGAAAAATGAGTTCCACAAGTTATGGCTTCAAGGAGGATGACAAGCTGATTGGAAGGGATGACTTCCATGCTTGGAAGATGATATTAGATCTCAAATTGGAAGACCATGATCTCATGGACTATGTACTAGGTAAGATACAAGAACCTCCATCCACTGCTACTGTTGCTGCTAAAACCAAGTATAAGAAGGGGGAGATCAAAGCAAAGCTAATGATCAGGGAATCCATACATAAAAGTCTGGTTGCCTACATATCTAAGCTAGGCACATCCAAAGAGATGTATGATAAGCTGATGCAAATGTTCAAAGTAAACAATACAAACCAGGTGCTATTCTTCAAGAATCAATTGAAGAATCTGAAGAAAGGCAGGTATGAATCTGTCCAAATATACTTTCTGAAACTGACTGAGATCAGGAACAATTTGCTGGCTATTGGGGAGATAATATCTGATCGTGAGATGGTACTCACCGCACTTGGAGGGCTCCCATATGAATGGCAAGTATTCAACTCTACCATTCTCAATAATAATACAATTCCTAACTTTGACGAGCTACTGTCAAGATGCATGCAAGAAGAGACAAGAATGAAGGAATACGAAAATGACAGAAATACTGCCTACGCTGCTCATTCTAGAAAGAAGAACTCTGGTGGTCCAAAGAACAAAGGAAGACCAGGGGCCCAAGGAAAGAAGGGCAAGTGTTTCACTTGTCATAGGCCAGGTCACTATGCTAGAGAATGTCCTTTCAAGAAGGATTCTCCCGATAGTGATGACAACAACAACAACCGGAGGAATGGAAATCAAATAGACAACAGGTCCAAAGGAAAGAGGAAGGCTCCCTCTGGCAGAAACAATCAACCTTTCAAAAGGTCTAGAAACTCTAGGTATGAGGAGTCAAATGTTGTTGATAAAAGAAATGAATACATTCTTGTATCTGCCCTCTCTACTACATCCCCGCCCGACACTATGGATGTCTGGCTGATAGATAGTGGTGCCTCAAGACACATCACTGGGTTCAAGGAAGCACTCTCTGACATGGTTGAGAAGGATACTAATCTGGAAATTATCATTGGAGATAATGCCACATATCTCGTGAGAGAGACAGGGACTGTGACCCTCCACTTGTCTCGAGGACAAGTCCTACATTTGCAGGATGTACTCTATGTACCAAAATTGAAGAAGAACCTTGTGTCTATATCAGCGATCGAAGACAAAGGCTTCAATGTGGCATTCACTGATGGAAAGGTGCGCATGTGGAAGAAGAATCTCAAGGAAGCTATCGTGATTGGTTTTAGAGTTGGAACACTCTACCAAGTTGAAGGAAGTCCACTAGGAGCTATGACATGTGATACTATCCGACAAACTGAACTATGGCACCGAAGGTTTGGACACCTTCATTACAAGGCCCTTCCCGAAGCAAGGAAGGTAGTGACAGGGATGCCCGATTTTGGAAATAATCATGAAGGTGTATGTAAGGGTTGTGCCGAAGGAAAGCATACAAGGGGACCTTTCCCCTCAAGTGTCACAAAGACATCTGATATTTTGCAACTGGTCCATTCTAATCTATCTGGTATACTACCCGTGACATCCCTGGGAGGATGTTCTTACTATATGACATTCATTGATGACTTCTCCCGCAAAACCTAGATATACTTCTTGAAGAAGAAGGATGAGGCTTTCATGTGGTTCCGTACCTTCAAAGCCTTGATGGAAAATATGACAAGGAAGAAGATCAAGATTTTGAGGACCGACAATGGCACTGAATATGAGTCAAATGAGTTCAAGGACTTTTGCAGAGACGCTGGCATTAAGAGGGAGACTACTACTGCCTATACTCCTGAGCAGAATGGCGTTGCTAAATGAAAGAACAGGACCATTGTGGAAGCTGCTCGTGCCATGCTATGTGACCAGGGTCTACCGAAGTTTCTGTGGGGAGAAGCTGTGAATATTGTTGTATACATTCAAAACCGATGCCCTCATTCCGCCCTGGACTCCAAAACTCCCGAAGAGGTTTTCACTGGTAAGAAACCTGATGTCTCACATCTCACATTTTAGAATTTTTGGATGTCCTGTTTATTTTCATGTGCCAAAAGAAAAGAGAAGTAAGTTGGATGCTTCTGGGAAGAAAGGAATGTTTGTGGGCTACAACGAAACCTCTAAGGCCTATAGAGTCTATGTACCTGGTCAAAGGGAAGTAGAGATATGTCATGATGTCACTTTTGACGAAGATGCTTCCCTGAAGAAAGTAGTAGATCTTCCGAGATCTGAGGAAAATCATGAAGCAAGGCCTAGAAATCAAGAAGAACCGCAGGATGAGACAATTCCTGATGTTGAAGGACCAATGGACCCAATCGATCCATCTCCTTCACTGAGAAAGAGACCATCATGGCTCAGGGACACTCTCAAAGATGTTGAGGGACATGCTGCCCCAAGGGGGCCATTCCGGGAAAGCAAGAAGCCGTGTAGATACCAAGGGTATATGGCTGCCATGAGTACTATTGTACAATCTGACCCTGGATCTTTTGAGGAAGCCGTAAAGCATCAAGTCTGGAAGGATGCTATGCACGAAGAATATGAGTCCATAATGAAGAATGATGTCTGGGATGTGGTTCCAAGACCGAAGGACAAATCAGTTGTCACAGCGAAATGGCTCTACAAGATCAAGCATGGTTCTGATGGAAGTGTTGAAAAGTTCAAGGCAAGATTTGTTGCCCGTGGCTTCTCTCAAAAGGAAGGAGTAGATTATGATGACATATTTGCACCTGTGGCATGATATACCACCATTCGATCAATCATAGCCCTTGCTGCTACGCAAGGATGGAGTCTTCATCAGATGGATGTCAAGACCGCTTTTCTGCATGGTGCAATAAAAGAAGAGGTGTATGTAGAACAACCTCTGGGGTTTGAAGTCCAGGATCGTGACACTCATGTCTGCAGGTTGAAGAAATCCCTCTATGGGTTGAAGCAAGCACCCAGAGTTTGGTACGAGAGGATAGATAGCTACTTGATGACGCTGGGCTTCACTCGAAGTAATGCTGATCCGAATCTTTACTTCAAGGTTGTCTAGGGGAAGCCTCTCATTCTGGTGTTGTATGTGGACGACCTCTTTCTGACAGGTGTTGACGCTCTCATTCATCAATGCAAGAGGGAGCTCGCTGCTGAGTTCGAAATGAAGGACCTAGGACTGATGCACTACTTCCTAGGCCTGGAGGTCTCGCAGAGACCTGGAGAGATTTTCCTTTCTCAAGGAAAATACATTGTGAAACTTCTGGAAAGATTTGGTATGGTGGACTGCAAGTTCGTGTCATCACCAATGGAACTCAACTTCAAGAAGTTGAGTGGCAACGCTGCTGGGCCCGTATTGGCAAATCCTACTGAGTATCGTCAACTCGTAGGGGCCCTGATGTTCTTAGTGAACACCCGTCCAGATATATGTTTTGCAGTGGACACTTTGAGTCAACAGATGGTTGAACCTCATCACTTTCACTGGGTTGGTGCCAGGAATCTTCTGAGATACCTTCAGAGCACGATAAACCATGGGCTGAGATACACTGCCGGGAGCATGACACTCCTTGGATATACTGACGTCGATTGCGCTGGTAGTGTGGTGGATCGTAAGAGCACATCGGGATGTTGCTTCAATCTTGGTTCTGCTTCGATTTCATGGATGAGCAGGAAGCAAAAATCGGTGGCTTTAAGCACCGCAGAGGCCGAATACATTGCAGCAAGTATGGCCTGTTGTGAAGCAGTTTGGTTGCGAAAGCTCTTTAGTGAGCAGTTTGGACATGTGCTAGATACCACCGTGATACTTTGTGATAACCAAAGCGGGATTCGCTTGACCGAGAATCTTGTGTTCCACGACCAATCCAAGCATATTGATATCAGGTATCATTTCATCCGGGATATGGTACAGCGAGGCGTCGTAAGGCTCGATCATATAGGAGTTGATGAGCAAGTCGCGGATATTCTCACTAAGCCCCTGGGGAAGGTCAAGTTCCTAACCTTCCGTGAGAGACTTGGTATCGTGGAACGACCCTATGATGTGGGTCCTGTTGGACGATGAGCTCGAGGAGCTCTGGGAGGCTTTAGGGACAGCTTCTCGGAGCTATGAGCAACCACAAGGCTAGGCTTGCCAAACCTTGTTGGTGTGCTTGGACCCTACCATTGTGATTATTGAGTTGGTTCACCTCTCATTATCTGTGCCCCGTATGCATTCTACCCATTGAGTTCAGGGCTCATGGGAAGTACCTCTCATTTGGCCAATGAGGAGGGAAAAGCTAGAGACCAGTAGCAAAGACTGATGGATGCATCAGAGATTGTTGTACTCTCTATCTAGGATGGCACGGTCCAACCACTTGATCTGGGATCAAGTCTCGTGAGGTCTCGGACCTCCGCCTGACTTCGGGTCAAATGAACCAACTTCAGGTTGGTTGGAGACTCTTTGTGAGTCTGATAGAGGTTTCGGACCTCTGGGCTGAATTTGTCAGCGGGGGGATGATATCTTTGTGACTGACCCACTTCTGTTCTGAAATAAAGAGGCCAGCAAAGCAAGTTACGGCGGGATGACGCACGATGTTTGATTGCACTGGTGGATGGAGTTCTCCCTAGTTGAGAGGGAGTGCTAAATTTGGACAACTAGGTCCAAACTCCATCTTGTGATGCTCAGATGAAGATTCCAATATTTGTATTGGATTCCTCTTTCATAGAGGTGTAAAATCGATATAAAATTGATTTTAATCTAATGAGCAGAACATTTATTTTGAATTTATTATTTATAATAAATTTAAGTGCAGGTCGGCCTTAAGGTTTTACACCCCCAACAGATGTGTTACACACCTCAATGATGGATATAAATACAGTGAACGTTGGAGAGCATTTCACTCATCTCAACACACATCTCCTCCTCTTATACGAGCATCTAAGGAGCAAGAAGGACGAAGTTTACCACAGCAAGAAGGACAAAATCTACTGAAGCAAAAAAGACAAAATCTACTGCAACAAATTTTCTGCAGTTAGGGTTTTTGGGCAAGTTTGACCAGCGTTGACTTTGGTCAACGCATGGTCCGAATTGGCTGAAATTTGGTAGAGAGTTTGATTTTTTAAGGCCGTACTCATTGGCACAAAAATCAAGGTCAAAAAGTTGATCGAAGTTGGAGCTGTGTTGACTTTATTGTTGCTGCCCTGCGTTGACTTTTTCTTGACTATGTTGACTTTTCTGGGGTTGACTTTGAGTTCACTGGGTGACTGATTTGAGAACTGTTGTGACACATTCTGGGTTGGCCGACCAAGAAGACTTTGCTGGTTGAAGCATCCTGCTGACCGCCGTAACGCACCAACACATTCTCCTGTTTCTGGTTTGTCTTCTATAGATCCACTGGTATGTTCTATCAGCGTTTTTACTTAACTGTTTATGTAATTGCTGTTATAAAAGTAAAGTTGCATCAAGCATAGAACATCTACAAAAATTTACAATTGTTTATGGGACAAGAGACTCACCTCTCTGCAGTTGACTGCTAAAGTCTATGAAGGTGTGCATACTCTACCCCCATCTAGATTTGAACTTGTGACATCGTAGGAGTAAACACATATCTTAACCATTAGGCCTATGAATGATTATCACTTAGCACATATTATATTTATTATTACTGTATTTTTATTTTTTATAACATTATATTAGATCGACATCCATTGACATTGGCACTATAGACGTTACAATGGGATGGACATTACAATCTATTCAATTCTGGACTGTAAAATACACCTTGCTTTTCTCAATGCAACAATAGAAATTGCAAGATAGTCATACCATAAACTACACTTCATCAACCAGTTTCTTGCTATCCTAACATCCTCCCTGCAACACAACTCCAAAGGATGATTTGAATCTCTCTCCAATTTGCTAGAATCTTGTTCACTGCTTGCTCCCTTTAGTGCATTGACAACTCTAGAATTTTATTGGTTTAGGTTTTCACTGTGTGTTAAGTTTTTGGTAGTTTCAGGATTCACTCTGTTCAAGAAACAAGTGTCGATCAAGAATGCCTAAAAGATAAATGCCATCATCAAAACAACAAAACATAGACAGATCGTGATTGCATAAGATAGAAGACAATTTGTACATCTAGCATTCTCGATCTATATATCTTCTGCTGTCTTGATGATGATGGATCACATATCTTGATGATGTATCACATATCATGGATCCAAAATGTTGATTTATGTTTTATGAACACAGTGAATCCCGAAACATTGACCGATCAAGAATGCATAAGGGATAGAAGGAAATCCATGCATCTACCAAATATGCATTCTTGATCTATCTATCTTTTGCTGTCCTGATGATGGAACACATACCATGTTGACTCATGTTTTTTTGAACAAAGTGAATCCCAAAACTACCAACAACTCTACAATTAATTGACATGGAAACCTCAAGTACATTTAAACAGTCTTAAAAATCTTCAAGTGAATACAGTAAAATCAGAAGAAAAAAAAAATTGAATTGTTAAAATGCTGTGTAGACTTTAAAAATGCTTCTAAGAGGCTATCATGAGAACGGAAAGGAAGTACACCCTAATATTTTGCAGAGACTATACACTGGAACTTAAGGCTTTTGTTGCAGTTTAACTAGACATTCACCTGTATCAGCTTAGCATTATTTTCAGAGCATAATATATACTGATGTAAAAGGACATTTGAATTGTGCTTTAAGCTCTAAACAAGTGTGTTGATACAACTGTCGTAGTGGGTTTTACTCTCTTCAAACAAAATCTCCAGCAAGTGAAAGCCTACCCACTGCCTTCAGTCAGAACTCTTGTACTTGGAAAATGCCACATCATTAGGTGGCATCCAACCTTTCTTACCTGCTAGTATTTATCCATCTTAATGCCCTATGCATACATGGCCGATAAGCCTATGCTGCATGACCCAGATTAGGTGACAAGATATCCTAGTAAAGCACATGATATTGAGAAGAGCAATCATTCTTCACCAAACCATAGAGAAGCAAAGCACAAGCAGAAAGCAATAGATACAAATGGTTGAACTAACAAAGAAGCTACTTCTTCTGTCAACTATATTTTTAGAAAGTTGATATACATTAGAAATGCTTACATACATGGAGAAAATAAAAATATGAGTTGAAGAGCTAACTTGAAGCTTGCTGGACTGTCTATAGTCTTTTAACGTTCAAACAGCTTACTACAAGAAGCAGTATTTAAATACACCTATACTAAAGCGACAATCTCAAACAAAAGAAAAAGCTAAAGCTCCAAAATTATGGCATAGACTGCCTGACAAAATTTTCTGACCAAAAAAGGCTTACCAATAAGCAACTACCCTAAAATATTTTCCTATAAAAGACAACACTATTTCTATGAGTTAGAATTCAGTATTTGCATCCTCGTCAAGCTAGTAGGATAACATGTTTCGAATCTACTAGTCAAGACAGAGCAACAACAATTTCTAGGACCGGGACAGCCAGAAAGTTTAGTAGCTTGTATCTGAAACCCATTTGTCCATGCAGTGAAATAACATATTCAGGCATTCCCTGCTCCATTACTCCTTAATCATAATTCAAAACAACACAGAACCTAAAGTAATAAAAAGGTTGTGTCATTATTTTTTCCACTGATTTTCCTAGAGTAAGAGATGAAACTATACTTTTTCTTACAAAGACACTGTTCACAAGAAATTCTTTTATAAGATACCATCCGAGTCCAACAAAAGCAAGTTGGACACACGATTTAAAAACTGACAATTTGAGCCCATTGAGGTTCCCAAACCTGATATTTATCTGAGAGGATTCAAAGCCACTTCCTCAGTACTCCAACCTTTTTGTCTCCCGTCAAAAACCTGGGAAGATTAAGAAGAGAGTTCACCCTTGTAACACCATCAAGAGCAGACCATTCCTCATCATCACCAGTGGAAATACACTCAGCAAGTTTTCTCTGGGATTGTGTTCTCTCTGGGCCCTTCGGTTCCTTGGAGCTCTTTACTGTGTTTAAATTTTGAGATACATCATTCAGATCATTAGCATTCCTGACTGTGTTTGCACGCTCTAATGTGGGGTTATTTGTCTCACTGAAGTCTTCTGTGTTCTTGTCCAAATCCTTACGTGAATCTGTAGCTGACACTGACGTGGTATCTTGTGGCACTGCTTGACTACTAGGGCCCTGTGCCACTGCAGTTTTTGATTTTGGCTCAGATGGTAGAGAATTATTGAAGAAAAGACATACCGCTGCACAATCATCGACTTTGGAAGTTGGATATTTTAACCTCCATGCTCGAACAGCATACTCCACCAAAGCTCTGGCTGCAGTTGTTTGAGAAGGTGCTGATGCCACAATGTTCACAACCTCCTTATTAGACAATACATCCCAGACCTGTGGAAAATTTGTAAAGATCAAATACTGATTTCTAAGGACGTGTAAATTGCACAAACAGGATAGTTATTAATGATAAATTTGCAATCAGAATGTTAGCATACCCCATCTGTAGCCAGTACAATGAATTCATCTCTTTCAGTTAAACGACGGTAAGAGACATCAGGCACAGAGATGAGGCCAAAGTCCTTCAGACAGAAATCACCAAAAGCTCTAGCCATAGCCAGCCCAGGTGAATCATTATGAGGCAACCAAACACGTGCTACCTCAGGCTCATCATGCAACGCAAAAACTCGGCCTTTGCATTGTCGAATCCTCTCAGCTTCCCCTGAATAACAGTGAAGAGCAGAATCAGGCTTTAATGTACAGATGGTCAATCCATATCAATAAAAATAAGGTGTTTCCTATTCACTAGTTCTGAATTGATGTTATTCCAAAGGTCAAGTATTACGTGCTAGCAATAAACAAGGTGGGTGAAACTCCATTAGAAAATAATTATGCCCTCTTTTACAGGGATCCCAATTCCCAAATGCTTCCAAGGTTAGCTAAAGGCATGATGGATATAACAACATAGGGAGTCCAATAGATTGCATGAGTCGGTCAGCTATTGAGTGAGATGGCAGCTAGTGTAGCTAGTTGTCATTAATGACTCAGTCATTAGGTTTCAATATTTCAGTCATGACTGCAGTTTTATAAAAAATACATTAAATATTAATTTTTGTACAAAAACACTCATTAAAGATTTTTATTCATGTTTAAGCAAAGCATTACAATATGAAGAAGAACAACATATATATGATAAAATGAAACAAGGTGGGCCAGGTTTCAACTCTCAATGACCTAGGTCATATTATTTCGGTTTGTAAAATACATTAAATATTAATTTTTTGTACAAAAACATAAATTTAAAGATTTTTATTCATGTTTCCAAACACAAAGCATTACAATATAGGATAGAAACCACAAGTTAAAATCCCAAAATATCTGTAAAGACCTATAAAGTCGGTAATTATTCTAGAAAACAGGTCAAGTAAAAATTTCATGCAGTGCACTGCATGAAATTTTATTTTGGATTGCATCACGTTCTTTTACAAATTCTCAAAAAACTTGTACATTGTTCTTATTACGGTTAAAACTGTTATTAATAATTACCTACTACAAAGTAATGTATAAGTTTCTGAAAAAATACCTTTCTACAATGAAAGCCAAGTCAAAGATAATAATGAATAACATTGAATCAGAAAAATCCTTTTCCAAAATTTCCATTTTCTTGAAAAATGATCAAAATGCATTGTGTCCAATGTCCAGAGGGAACATAAATTCATTTTTTTTTACTCGGGGAAGAACAATGTCATGAGTGTTACTCTTTCATCTTTGTCCCGTGACAGTTTTTGACTTTTGAGTGTTTCAGATGATAAAAACGCACACCAGCTTCAAAATAAAATCCCTTGGTTTGTTTTAACTTTTAATAAGGTTTTCTGTCATTTTAACCTCGATGAAAAGAGAAAACGTTCACATATCTTAGATCTAAGATCACAAAATAGGCATAACTAGAGTAGAATAGAATTTTAAGGATACAACTATGCTTGAGAGAAAACAGGAACACCTACTTGGGAGATTGGGTTTCAAATCCACAGTCAACTGCACTGCAGACAATGAATTGTCTTGAACTCTCGTACCCAGAACTGCTCTTGAGTCTCCAACATTACCGATTACCAAGTCTTGTCCCTGGTCGATAATGGGAGAAAAAGGTACTAAATTAACCCACAAATATACTTCTTTGGTTTAATTTATGTCAATAATTGGAAACAGGAAGAGGTGACCGAATTGTATTTATGAAATGGTAAAAACTTAACTGTTAGATCTGTTGTTTCTATGCACTATATTACTTACAATAGATATTCTTAATCCTTACCTGCTTCACCAAAGTTACTGCAGTAGTTCCACTACAAAAGCAATCTATTGAAGGATGCAGCCTCAACTCCTTATCCATCACTTTGAAGGCTTTCAGAAATGACTCTTTCAATGTCGAAAATATTTCTGGGCACTTCTCCCCCTCTTCCATATCTGCTGACTCCCTCCATTCATCGTCCATGGTAACTGATAGTGATTCCTCAGAATTCATGCTTCCCACAGTGCTATTAGCCTCTTTGATGCTGTCATCATCCTTAACCTCTGCTTCCCATTGACTGCTCAGCTTTGATGGCAGTGAATCCCTCACCTTCTTGGCAACTAGATGGCCAAAAGGGCCATGCCCATCAAACACTCCACAGAAAACCGTGTCCTTTCTGGAACCGAAGTCCTGCAAGAAGAGATTAAGAAAATATGTTCATGGCTGTAAAAAGTTACATCAAAACTTGCCACCTTGCCTCTAGAATGAGTAGTATGTCTACATCAGATTAGTGAACAATCAGTTTGCTAATGGGGAACACCGCATAACATCTACAAGATAATCACTTTTTCATTGAGTAGGTCAGTTGACAAGACAATAATTCATGCTACCTAGATATCAGACTTGCAATACCACCACTTGTGTTAATCGGGTATAAGACTTTCAAAAGAAACAAATCTTATACCATTTCAATCGGATTTCCAATTTTCAATATAAGCACTCATGCATTGACTTTGTTCAAAAACACTCCTATTGTTAAAATTTAAATAAGACTCAATCTAAAATAATAAGATCAACATAATCAGAAAGCAATCCACATGTGCATCCAGTGTAAGATCAACGGATTCAGAAGTCAATTGGGCTTATTTTGGCTGGTTGGGAGGAGTGATTGGGATCTCCCCACCCAGGTTCAGTTTTCGCAAGCGGCATGATGAGGATGCAATGGTTTCAAGCCTTGTTGTTGAGGATGAATAGTCCTTGCATATATTCCTCATATGCAATATAATCCACGAGAAAATCAACAGATTCAGAGAGAAATCCACATGTGCGTCCAGTGTTTTGTTCATCAAATAATCACTGGTGTTGTTTATGGAATCTTCTGAATGCACTGCATCTATATTTTAATTTTCAATATTTTGGACCAAACTAGTGTAGTTCATCATCAGGAAAGATTAGAAATTTGTAAAGAGAAATCTGAATTTAAATCCTTAGTGTCTCAATCTAGATTTTGATTCGACATACACTCTCATGTCCATCAGGCAATCTATTTACAAGGCCATGTGCATCTAGTGTTTTGTTCATCAGATAATTGCTGGTTTATCAATCTGGAGTTAGATCCTATCGACACTCATGCCCATCAGGCGATTTATTGGGAAGGCTATCACTCACATAACCCCATCGATATAGATATAACAAAAATATCAGGGATATCATCTGCTAGCCTTGAAAAGGGGTGGGTTCCCAAATCTAATATATGTTTGACAAGCCACTTCATAAACCTATTCGACTATCACAATTGACAAAAGTAATTGCTATGTAATGCCTAGGGTAAAACAACTACCAGTCAAACGGTCATGTTGGTTGGAATCATTCTCATCTGCGATACGAGATTTGTTAATTCAACATCAATTTTATCATTGGGGGTGAGAATAGAATAGAATTGTAAAACAGATAAGGATTCATTCCAATTTCACAAAATGAATTTTGCAAATCTGTCAATTATAAGATCAGAGCAGAGGCTAAATCACCCATTATCAATAACCCTTATCACATTCAATCTGACTTTTTTGAATTGACAGGAAAAAGAAAAAAAGGGAGACTAAGAGAAAACTATACCTCCCAGACAAGCATGGCATCCTGATTGGTTCCCTTTCGGCCTTGCTGCGTAAACATGCAAGCAACATTGCTGGCACCATTGGCAAACATCCTTCCAGGAATCCTACTGATCTGCTCATCTGCTTTCGCTTCAGCAGCCGAATAGGGCATGTTTGACATATTTCTCTTGTTTCTCCTCCTCCTCCTCACGGTGGTTCTAGGTGTGGAAGCAGACTGAGGAAGAGTACTCAGACTCCTCCCATCAGAAGATAAACAGGACCCCATTCTAAGGGCCCTGAGGATACTGAATATGCACTCCAGGACCAAAGCAGGTTACAAACACCGAAAAAGAAGGTGGTTTTTCTGCAACCCCCTGCTTGTCCTAAACAAAGAATTACTGCCAAGGATTCAGGCTTTCCAGATCAAAGATAAATCATACAACAGATTTGTAGGCCCAAGGAAGCCTCTATGGCACAGAGATCAGAGACTCCCAGATAAGGATCGTCAACCAAAAATTTCATGTGATTCTGAATGAATCTTAATGTCCAGTGAGACCAAAGGGTACATAAGTAAATAGTAATGAAGAGATACAGATATTTGGCATTCAAAATAGCCTACTGGGTGCTAAAAATACCGTTGCTGATGTTACAGAGAAAAGGTCAGCAGGATTCCCCCTCCTCTAACAGAGGGCCCATGTCCTTAAATGATGGGGCACAGATGGGCCTCATGCTGTCCGTCCTCCACAAGAGCCAGATGGGTGGCAAAACTGGCCTGTCCTGATATTTCCACACAAATTAGACACAACAGTAAATTTTTGGACCTCAGAGAAGGCCTAATGGTCCAAAAATGTCATAAATGAGAAATTGGTGATGGGTATGTCTCGTTTTCAAACGGGTGTCTTTTATATCAAAAAATCAAACCTGGGGATTCTGTAATTTTATAACAGGACGAAGGACTCAAACCTGAACCCGTTTTGGCGCCATTGAAACTGTAAATATGCGCGCAGTTAGGGAATACGGCTCAAATTGGTGTCCTCTATAACAAAGAAGGTATAAATTAATCAAAATGGGTCTCTGTTAATTCTACCAGGGAGCTAATGGGTTCAATGCTGAACCAGTCTGAAAGCCCTGGGCACCAGAGAAATGAATTGCTTTCGGGCATTGGTAATTTAGTAATAAAGACGAATGGGACAAAATGGTATGGAGTGTATCTGTGAAATCAGATTGTGTGCATTTAGAAACTCCAGAGATTGTTGGATTTCATGAAATCATCCTCGATCCACTTTGCAAAACAATAAGTATCCAGGATCTGCAAAGTTTCTCACTCGGATAAGATGAAGTCTGTTATCTGCCTGTTAAATTTATTTAACTTTGGCGAGGTCTGTTATCTGCTTGTTAAATTTACTAACCTTAACTAAACATGGTGGGTGCGTCTCGTTAACTAGTACCCCATTTCTGTCGGCACGCACGCTTAAAATACGAACCTTTGCGATCAAACAAAACTAAGAATAATGGGACACGGTTGGTGAAGTTTATTAAAATTCAGTTGAAAGTTAATTTTCAACTTAGTGGTGGTGTGGTGAGATGAGTATTATTGATTATATTTATGGGTTGTTCTGCATTATAATTAAAAAAATATGTTAATTAAAATATTTTATTAGCTTTTTTACAGAAAATTTTCACCACACTAGTTTATTATTAATAATAAAAATAATAGTTTTTAATTTTAATATAAAATGTTATATCACTTTCAATAATATTAAAATGTATTTTAATATATTTACAGAACTATTATTTTATATATTTTATTTTAATTAATAATAGAAGTTTGATTTTAAGATTTTAAATAAATTAATAAATTTTTTAATGTATATATATTAGATTTATTTTTATATAATAATTTAATTAATATTAGTTAATATTTATTTTGATTTTCGATCTACCAAGCGTTAAGAGGGATCAAATCTATATTTACAGAACTATTATTTTATATATTTTATTTTAATTAATAATAGAAGTTTGATTTTAAGATTTTAAATAAATTAATAAATTTTTTAATGTATATATATTAGATTTATTTTTATATAATAATTTAATTAATATTAGTTAATATTTATTTTGATTTTCGATCTACCAAGCATTAAGAGGGATCAAATCTCTTTTCACCTTAAAAAAGGTTTGCACAGTGTAAAAATGTTTAAGAACTTTTAAAATATCATATTGGAATATAGAGCACCTCAATGCAATTATATATATATATATATATATATATATATATATATATATATATATATATATATATATATAATCTCAAAATACCATATTACATCAAACTTCCCATTGCAGATAAGCACATTACATCACAAAGCAACCACTATTTTCCTAGACTAACTAACTATCACATTCTTAGCTTCTTTCCTGGGAAGAATAATCATGAATCTCTCCGAGGGTCCTTTTTTCCTTTTCCCTTTGCATATATCTATCCACCCCGAGGAATCATCAGGATCAACTAAAGATGGTACTATACTTAGTTTTCACGAGTCAACTCTAATAGTGGAAGCTCTACATATGTAACTACGTTCTTATTGCTATTTGATTGTTCTGATTCATGGAAATGATTTTGTTTGCTTATTATTGAAGGCTAGAACAATGGTTGTGTCTCCTATAGCTCCATTTGAGGGGTGGACCACAACGACTGAAGGATGAGATGGTGTTGCATGTGTTTAAGTTGTAGTTGAAGGACTTGAGTTATTTGTTGGAGTTTTTTTATGTTGAGGGTTTTCTGGTTGGTTCGTTGAAGATTCCTTAGATTCCTTTGACACTTTGGGATCCTTCTAACCTCAAGGTTTATTATTGGAACCAGAGAAGAAGGGTGCCCCTAGGAAAAAAAAGGCATACAATCTGCAAGTGCCCAGGTTGTTGGAGTCTACACCGGAAAGTTTCATTTTCATTATCCAATGGTTGTGTAAAAGTTAAGCTTTTACATTGGATACAGAGTCTATGTGGCAATGGCTTAGTAAGATCTACTTCAACGCATATGCGGGCGAATGTAATTATGCCCTTCTCTAGCCTTTCTATATCTACTTCAATGAATTGGTTGATGGACTTTCCCACTTCAACTAAAATATCTAGATGAAGCATATGAAGGGGCATATTTGGAAATCTGACCCAAACAGGTGTGGGTAGAGATGGCATGGAAAAAGAGTTGAAGCAATTGAAATAAGGCCTCGGGAAAAGCCCAACTCACCCCCAAAACGAGTGCCTTTCATCTAAAACCCTCTTGTAATGATTCAAAATTAAAAGTGAAGGTTTCATGAAATGATTTGCACGCTAGTTTATGTCTTTTAGCGATGGATCATGATTGCAAAAGCACACAAACTAAAGTAAATTTTGCATAATTTTAACTGAGTTAAAATGGACAACATGCAGTATCAAAACACAACAAATTGATGACAGAGTTCACTCCTCCTGAGCTACGTTTCTGGGTCCAGCTTCCAATGGTGGAATTATATGCACAAATGCTCAAATACATCAACACACAAGTCTCAATTTGCTAAAATAGCACTCTCATTGCAACCAACATGCCCAAAAACCATTATGTAGGCTCTTTTTAGGCTCAACAAGGTTAAAAATTGGCCAAGATAGGCATCCTTCTTCACACTGCGTACAAATAGCTCTACAAATTGCCCTGCTATGCAACTTGGGAAATAAATTGGTCCTGTGGTATATTGTTTTGGCACTCAATTAGAAACCCAAAGGTCCAAGGTTCGAGCCTCGATTCTCGACCAAGGTTGTGTTTTGTATTTTATATATATATATATATATATATATATATATATATATATATATATATATATATATATATATATAATATATATATTATTATTATTATTATTATTATTATTTAAATGTGTGTCGAAGCCCACCCCTGGATCTGCACTCCTAGTCTTATGTGCCACATGTGACTGAGGGTCATGGGCCATAGGTCACGCGCCCTTCTCTTTTATGCCCCTAATTTTGCAGGTGGCATGTGCCCAGGGCCTTGGGCGCGAAAGGGTGCCATGTGCCCCAAGCCCTCCATTCAATTCGTCGATGGTCGTGGTGCATATAACCAAGCGTCAGACCTCGCGGATTGGCCCACCAGCCCAACGTTAATTCCAAACTGCAAACGGTTACACTTTAAATCGAACTCGTCAACAATGTTTAATAAGCGGTACCCATGGCCCACTAGTTGGGCGGTAGACTTATGCGCTGGAGGTCACGCGCTCAATTCCTGCAGTGGTGGTTGGTTACCATAACAAATTTTTAACAAACCATATAGGCCCACTTGGCCTTCCCCAATTGGGCCATGTGGCGCCCTTCGATTAGGTCACGTGGCACAACGGGATTGTCCCAAATTCAACCAATCAACCAAACCCAAATCGTATGTGTGCCATGTGTCAATCCCTGGTTAGCTCTGTACTTCCCGGTCATCATATGACGTCAGCATTATGTCATCGTACATACTACCACGTGGCATCCGTACTCTGCACAGTGAACCTTGCAAGTTGACTTTTTAGTTGTTTGCCAAAACCTTCAGAATGTGATAACTTCCTCATACAGTGTCGGATTGAGGAGATTCAAGCATCATTGGAATCAGAATGAAAAGATATAAAATTTCACTCTGGTTTCAGAATATTTTGAGCACTTTCATTTTTTAGCATATTTTTTATCCCCTAGATCTTTCCTCTTTACAAGAAGCTTTTGGACCACCAAAAGTCTGACTTTACTCAACAAGTAAGTGAGGGTACAACTCCCTCACTTTCCTAATCTCTATCAACCTTTCTTTGCTTGGATTGGTACCTTTGAGCCCCACACGAAGATACTCCACATTGCCTCTGCTTGAAGTTCTTATCCTCCTATCAAGAATTGAGTCTTCCTACAACTCATTTAAATATTCAAGAGAAAAATATTCTATAAATGGAATTTGAACATTCTCTTCTTGATTAAAAATCATAGGAGGCTCATACAATCTCAAGTTTTCCACATTCACAACAAAATAAATTTGCTTGTAAGGTGGAAAATCTAATCAAAAAACTTGTTACCAATCTTCTCCAAGATTTTGAAAGGACCATATATGATTGGCTTGATATTTTTACCTTTACCTTTTAGTCTTTCCTTGTTGTGTACAACCAAACTTGATCTCCCACTTGGAAATCATGATCAACCCAATGCTTATCATGCCTTTCTTTGAACTTGGCTTGGTTTTTCTCCAGATGTTCTTGTCCCCTTTGATGCGCTTGATGAATTTGTTCAATAAAATGATTGGCTTTGTCCACATCACTTTGTCCATCTACACAATATCCTTTAAGGATATGTGCTACTATTTTGTTCACTACTTTTGTTTGGTCATCGATTTGTGGATGAAAGGTTGTGCTCTTCTTCAGCTTTGTGTCCATGAGTTCCCATAAACTTGACCAAAACTTCCTAATAAAGAAAGGCATATTTTCTCAGTCATTATGGCATTACCAAGAATGCATCAATATCTCTAATTGCAAGCTTGAAAGGCATCACCATTGGCAAGGGTGCACCTTCTACTTCTAAGTCTAAGTATTTCAAGGATTCCCTCAAGCCAGGATCTAGCCCTCTGACACATAAATAACTCTTAGGTCCTTCTTTCATTGTGGACCTATTGGAAGAAACCCCAAATGTTTTTCTAGAGAAGATCTAATAGGTCCACAATGAAAGAAGGACCTAAGAGTTATTTGTGTCAGAGGGCTAGATCCTGGCTTGAGGGAATCCTTGAAATACTTGGACTTAGAAGTAGAAGGTGCACCCTCGCCAATGGTGATGCCTTTCAAGCTTGCAATTAGAGAGACTGAGGCATCCTTGGTAATGCCATAATGACTGAGAAAATATCCCTCCTGCAGATGTCATCCTTTGTAAATAAGTCACTTAAAGCTTACAGGGATTCCCACGGGGGCTTCACTTAATGAACCTCTAGCATAGCACATGTGTTCGTGGCCTATTAAACAATACCCTTAATTTGAATACATATTGGAAAATACCTCTAAAAATCACTTTATTTGACCCCCTACCAATACGAACCCAATACACTTTCCCAATTTAAAAAAACCTTACTTTCACTAGATATTGTAGATATCCTTTTCTTCATTAACATATTTTATACCCATTTATATTTTTTCATTAACTTTGAGCTCCATTTTTTATACACAACATATAAAAACCCTTTACCCCCTATTATGTGCTCAATATGTTATGTCATGTTTTCGTTAATATAATCCCCCAATATGAATGCACGTAATGATCTATATCTTTTTCTTCAAGGATGCATATAGAATTGCATATAAAAGATCATGTTAATTAAGTAACTGTTGTATCCCCTACAACACCCTCCAAAAAGACCACCATTTCAAATTTTTGGAGCCCCTTGAAACTAGAGAAAAACCAAGTGAGAATCAATAAAGTTAAGTCACAAAGTCGCAGAGTTCATTTTTTTTAGAAAATTGCGACCCTGCGACCTTGCGACCCCGCGACCCAAAGGTCGCAAGGTCGCTGAGTCGCGAAGCCCAACTTTTAAAGAAAATTGCGACCCTGCGACCTTGCGACCCCGCGACCCCAGGTCGCCAAGTCGCAAGGTCGCAAGGTCGAAATTGTAAATTTTAATGAAAACTACGACCTCGCAACCTTGCGACCCCGCGACCCCAGGTTTCCAGGTCGCAAGGTCGCGAGGTCGCGGATCCCCTAAATCACGAAAATTGCGACCTAGCGACCCCGCATTTATTTCCCGCACGTGCGACCTTTTATATAAGGGAGGTCGCCAGGTCGCATTTTTCACAATCGGCGAATAGGAAAAAACGGCTCTGACAGGTCGACTGGCGCGATTTTCCCGGGTAAGTTGTTGTTTCTCTCCTGCTTTTTCCTTTATAGACATTCCTTGCCAAATTCATGCTTGCCCAGACCTTTAAATCCCCCTCTGCATGAACTTTGATGTTTCTTTTCCAGTTTTGAATGTTTTATTAAATCCTGCTTCATCTCATCTGCCCAAACTCACCACATTTCATGTTCAAGCTTTCATGGCCTTGTCCCCTGCTCCCAAAGCCACTCCTCAACTATGCATGGACCCTTTTAGCCTTATAATTTTCCAGTTAGAAGGAGGAAACCTTCACGCCGCGCGCGCGCAAAACCCCCCGGCAAGCCCTAACGCGACCTGCGACCCAGCGACCTAGTCGCGAGGTCGCAAGGTCGCATTTTCTTCAGATTTTGGAATTTGCGACCCCGCGACCCAGCGACCTAGTCGCAAGGTCGCAAGGTCGCATTTCCCAAATTTTCGGAGAGTTGCGACCTAGCGACCCAGCGACCTGGTCGTGAGGTCGCAAGGTCGCATTGTCCTCTTTTTCCGTAATTTGCGACCCCGCGACCCTGCGACCTAGTCGCAAAGTTGCAAAGTCCCACCTAGGCCTCTTCTTGCAATCCGCGACCCTGCGACCCAGTAAACCAGTAACCCAGTTTTACATGTGTCTCAGCTAAATTTCATCACTAAACTGTAGTTGGTTTTATATCATCATGTCGTTCTTATCTTGGGATTCCTTTATGAATTTGACAGGAGAACTTCAAGAAGACATAGAGTGCATACCTGTTTTATCAGATTCTAGTGACATGGCACCCCCGCTGTCTCGGAAGAAGGACAAGCAAGTGGTGGAAGAAGTTGACGAGCTGGACGTGGTATCCCCACCCCCAATATATAGGGATACACTATGTACATTTGCAAAAGAAGACAGCATGCGATGGTACCAAGTGTATCATGAGTTCGCCATACCGGAAGAGGAATTCCCAGAAGATTTCCCAGACCAGGAAATATACTTGGTAGTCAAAAGGTCCAAACTACATCTGGCAGGGGCGCATCCGGCCATATTTCCATGCCCGGAGGTTATAGACTGGATCATACAAAAGACGGATCCCCAAAAGTTCGTGATCCGGGACAGCGAAGGCAGGGCTTTCACTACGCTCGTAGGCTCGGATGCCCACCTTTATTACTCATTGCCTCGCCCAGATGAGTACTTCACACCGGAATGGGCTATTGCTCACGCTGTTCTGGTAGTTGATACTATTAGACAATGGTGGGAGGAGCCCGAGAAATTTAAAGTCAAGAAAGACCAAGAATATCCGGTGGCTATCCTAAAAAAGGTTTATAAATTAGTTGCCGCCATGCTTTGCAGGCTTTACGGGCACCCTGATTGCTCCACTTTCAGCGGTAGTTGGGCTACTATCATGGAGCATGTAACGACACATGGCACCCGTTTTAACTGGGTCGGCATATTGATGACTTCGATGCAGACAAACTTGTCCGCGGCATTGGCCCCAAAAGAGGGAATGCCTTCCGAATTTTACATGGCCTCTTACCTACTGGATGTTGTCTGCGCTAGATTACACTTTGAGGGATGGGCACACAACTGGGATTCCGAGCAGACTCGTGCAATTCATCTGCAAATCAGGGTGTTTTGGGAGTCCAAGTACAAACAGGATATAGAGCACATCTCCCAAGTATTTATCCCCTCTCTATATAGAAACTTATTTGGCCAAGACGCCCCCTGCATGTCTTGGCGAGCCAAAGAGACTCTAGTCAAAGTGGCACATTGGTTCCCTTTCCCCGGATATACCTTCATCCGAGTCTTTGGATCTTACAGGGCACCACATGCTATGCCTCGCTTTGTTACAGACAAAATGCTCATTCAGGAGGTATGCTTCCAAATGTCTCAAGGCTTTTCCAACGTCCTGTCTAAAGGCAAAAAGAAGTTGTGGCCCACGCTACCCCTCACCATTGGCGCGTGTACAGTTAAAGACTTCAAGGAAGTAGCAGCGGAGGGAGAAGCAATGAAAAGCTATCAGCTTGGGGCGCTAGAACACCGAACATATGACCCGGAGAGAATAGTTCCTGAACACTGCTTGAAAGCTAAATTCAAGTGGACTTATCAGCATATTGAGCGCCCGACAGAAGATGAGAGAAGGAACTGGTATAACGCTAAGAGACAATTTGCTTCGGGAGTAGACGTGGGTCAAGAAGATCCGGATGATCGGAGCCTAGAAGACAGAAGTCGTCAGTTGGGAGGTGCCTCTTCCTCTTTACCCAGGAAGTCTCGGACCAGCACAGGGCTTACTACATCTATCCAATAGAAAGAAGCAGAAGCAAAGGCCCAGCAAGAAAGGGAAAAGAAGATAAAGGAAGATGAGGAAAAACGCCAGAAGAGTGCGACGACAACGCAGAAGAAGAAGCAGGCCAAGGAGACCAGGAAAGAAAAGGAGGAAAAGGAAGCACAGGCCGCAGCAGAACAAGCACTCAAAGCAGAGCTGGACAAAGCAGAAGCTGAGCGCCAAAAGAAGGCCGAACAGGCTGCTGCAGCTGAGCGGAAGAGGAAGGCTGAAATAGAAGCAGCAGCAGAAACTGAATGCCGGCGAAAGGAAGGGGAGGAAAAGAATAGAGAAGAAAAGGAGGATGACATGCTAGAAGACATCGAGGTGACTCCCCTCGAGATACCTCCGAGCAATACCAAGCTCTCTGATGTTAGTTCCCCCCAGGGGCAGGAAGAGGATGTATTTGACCTCACAAGACTCACATTCGATCAATTTTCTTTCAAGATCCGGCAAGAGAGAAGAAGGTCTCTGGCGCAAAGTCCCTCTGCCACATCCACAGTTGCGACAGGCAAAGACATAGTCCTTGATACCAGGACTAATCCGGTAATGATAGCATCGGCGGGCACTGCTTTTTCCACAGCCACAGAAGAGAACATAACCAGAATGAGTAGAGAAATAGTCTCTCTGCAAAATAGACTACAAGCAGCTGAGCAGCGCAAGAAAAGAGCAGAACAGGAGAAATCAGAGTTGAGAGTATAAGTTCAACAACTCCGAAACTAGACTCCACCAGTAAATGAAGTCCCATTGGCCATTTTTAAAGAGTGTGAAGTGTTAGAAGCAACCATGAGGCAGGTGTATGGAGAAATGTTCACCATCAAACAAACAGTCGCCCCACTGGTAAGAGCACAAGCGGAAACTAAGCAAAAGCACGAGCAGCTCAGGGAAGCCTCACAGGCCTTAGACATAATGATGGGTTGGACAGTACAATACCCTCACGCAATTGAAAATTTGCCCAAGAGGGATTGGATTCATACACAGGATGCTAAGGTTCAGCTCCGTATGGCGATACAGTCTAAGGACAAACTATCTAAGGACCTGGAAAAAGTAATGTCTTCATACAACCACCTGATCAGCGGTATCGACTCGATGCACACTTTGCACCACATTCCGTCGCTTGGGGCATTGGACGAAGAGAAAGCCTGGGAACAAGTGGATCAGGACATCCAGTCATTTTTGCAGCCTATCAAGCAAGCCGCTGCTGCTCCCGAGCCCGCAGCATCTCAAGAACATCTGAGGTAGTTTATTGCCACTACAGTTCGGATTTATACCAAACTTGCCTCTCTTTCAAACCAGATCTCACAGAAAAGGGAAACCCTAGTGCCAAATGCTTTGGAATGCATGCATCGGTTAAAGGAGGAGGTCCCTCTGGTTTCCCCCATAGCGGCAGAGTACCAGACATGGCGATATTTTCTCAAGGAACAGCAGGTTGACGCCCCTGACCTCAACATTGTGCGTCCATCTCCGCAGCCCGGTAGCAGCAAGTCATGAGCAGCAGTTAGGGGTAGGTCGCAAGTCGCACCACCCGGACAAGTCGCAGGTCGCACTGTCTATCTAGGTCGCAGGTCGCACTGTCTATCCAGGTCGCAAGTCGCACATACTAGACAGGTCACAGGTCGCAACCTCTTCAAGGTTGCGAGGCAACTCAACAGGCAGGCAGGCGAAAAGTCGGGAAGCACAAAGGGCAAGTTTTGTGCTATAAAACTCCCTACGGGGAAAGTGTAAGGGCTTTTTCTTTTTGGAGACTCAAGAGCTACATTGCATTGTATTGAGAGATCATATCCTTAGGCATATGAATACGAATACTCGTTAAAACCCCTTTGTCGAATGATGTGTTTTGCTGTGACAGCACTGTGTGTATTCCTCGAACAGTTTTCAGAACATCCTATGATTAATGAAACTGCATTTTCAATGACATCATTTATGCATCATGTTTATCTATGCTTGTGTTAATGATGTTCAGTTTTTATCGCTTTCTAAATGAATGTTAATACCTTTGTCTATTAGCATTCCATTTTATCTTTCAGGAAGTAAAGGGGAATCTTGCCATTAAGAACTATTTCTTTTGAGGCTAGATACCTTACAAGCATAACCCCAAAGACGTGTTGTTAACTGCATCTCTTCGGGCGTATATGTTTTATTTATTCTCTTGCTACGCATAGTGTTGTGGACATGTTCAATGCATCAATCATGTATTTCGTATCCTATGAATAAGTGTGTGTCCGCAGGTTCAATCAGGTTCTTTTGAGACTAGAAGGGAAGGCGTCTTAAGCGGTAGCCGGACCCACACCCCGGACGGGATCCCTACTCCAAACGGTTTAAGGTCTAATTGGGACTTTCTACTGGGGAGATCCCCTACTGTTGGCCGGACAAATTCTCCCGTCAACAGATTTGGCGCTAGAAGGAGGGCCTGAATGGCAGCCTCCCAGCATACAACGAAATTTCCATCACAAACTCCCCAAGGGGAGGTCATAAACAATGAACCTATCCCTCATCCTCTGGAAGATATCCCAGAGAGGGAGACTCGATATTACGAAATCACCAGAGCGCAGTTGAGAGCCTTGCGCCCAGCTGCCCGTGATCTTATCAGAAATTTACGGTTTACCCCAATCATGGAATACCTTGCCCACACTAGAACCCCCGCCGAGAACATCACTCGTAATGGTGCCCTTGCGAGTACCATACCCGAGCTCGTAAATCTCATGTTGGAAGACCTTGGCACTGCTGTTGAGGAAAATGACCCGATTCTACAAGAGGGCGAAGAATTTGGTGACATCGAACCTTTCCCCGACTCCTAGCCTAACCAGACTCGACAAAACAACAACCAGGCACATCCCCCACCTGGGGATGGTGAAGAAGACAGAGGCCGAGGAAATGTAAACAGGGGAAATAGGGCTCGCAGAAATGAAGGAGAAAGGAATAGAGCTCGCAGAAATGAAGAAGAAGGAAATAGAGGCCGAGGAGCTGGAGGTAGAGGAGATAGAGGCCGAGGCCAAGGAAACCAAGCTCGCAACTGTCACCCAAACCCAATTAGACCTCCTATCCACAACTTGGGATATCTTAGAGACTTTCTTTACCACGGGAGACACCAAGACGAACACTCTCGTCATGAGTCAGAAGCATCGGTCTCAGGTTCGGGAGGTGAATCTAAGCCTGAGTTTAGGCACCACCAACGGGCTAGGAGAGTGCAACCCCTAGCCTGGATGGCTCAATCCCCATTAAATCTTTTGGGCCCACTCCACGATTTGCCTAGGCATCTGGAGAAACACCTCCCCAAGTTTGATCCTGAGAAAGGCACCTTAGCTGAAGATCATATCAGCAGCTTCTATTTGTCTCTACAAATCATGAGAGTCCAGTTCGATGATGTCGCATGTCGACTATTCCCCCATACTCTCGAAAACAAAGTGGCCACATGGTACCGCTCTCTCCCCAGTGCCTCTATCACTTCATGGGACCAATTCCGTCGCGTATTCCTGCAGAAGTTTTCAGAAGATAAAACTCCTTCCATGCTTCTCACGGAATTGAGCACCATCAAGTGTCATAAAAAGGATAAGGTTAAGGACTTCAACCAGCGCTTCGCTACCATACTACAGAAGTTTCCCCCAAACCTGGTGTTGGATGACTCAATCACCATTGACTACTATACCAAGGCTCTCCCTAGGGACATTGCCGTTTTCGTCAAACGTGAAGCCCGCGCTACCCTTACAGCTAATTATGAGGCTGCTCTCGCTGTGGAGAAAGACATGCTTTCGATAGGAGCCATCGATCACGAAGGGAGAGATGATCACAAGCCTAACACCAAAAGGGGTCAGTCCTCCACTCCTAAGACCACCGATAGGGATAAAGATGTGTTTGATTTTGAAAGCATGGCAAAAACCCTCAAGCTCTTAATGAATGAAGTCACTGACCTAAGGAGAAAGGGCACATAATCCACAACTAGCACTAAACCACCCAAACCTTTCTTCAGAAAAAGTAATCCCAACAATAACAGACCTCCGTCTAACCCGAATACTGCTCTCAATGTGGAAGAGATAGGGAAAGATAACTTCTGTTCTTTCCACCAAGCTGCCCACTCTGAAAAAACGTGCCCTCAATGGAATGGCAGCATGACAGCAGTAGTTAATCAGCTTTTAGATGACCAAACTCCAGCGGATGTGACGGAGGATGATGTTTCAGATCACGAAGAGGATCTGCCCTCGAACGAAGAACCAGGATCCTCTGTCCTTGCTTTTGACATAATCCAAGGTGGGGACAGCCTTACCTCCATTGATATCAACATGGCAGACAATCCCAAAGACCACGCCGTACGAAATTATAGTCTAAGGAGCAAAGGACCTGTTCCCGAGCAATCTTATGAAGACAAGAAAAGGGCTTTCCTAAGGAAAATTCTGCCCCTAGGAAACTGAAAACAATCTCCTCCGGAGAAGCCCACCAACAACATTACTCGAGCAAGTCAAAAGGGCAAGCTCCTGACAGAATCCCCAAAAACCTCTACCGAGCCTAGCCCTCAACCAGATTCTAGCTATAACATTGTTGAGGATATGAAAAAAACAAGATCAAACATCTCTCTCTACGAGCTGGCCCGCATTACTAACCAAAGAGAACTCATTCTAAAGGCTTTCGCAAATACTTCAGCTACGAAAACTGTGAGCAACACGTCTGCGCAAGTCGGTCCAGATGTACAGTCTATAGTAAACGCCATCAATACCAACTCAAGAGGATCCACGCCTCCTTTCCTTTTGTCCTTCGAGATTTTTAACTTCAACGTCCACAACTGTCTAGTCGACTCCGGTACCTCTACAAACGTCATGCCCCTATCTGTCTGTAAGAAGCTGAACATTCGCCCGGAGAAAACTGACGCAAAGATCATACAACTCGATAGATCACAGGTGCCAGCCGTAGGAGAGTTGAACAATGTCATCATCTACCTGTCGTCAGACTCTAAGGTCCATCAATGCATTGACATTGTGGTTGTCGACATCCCTGAAGCATACGGCCTATTGCTTAACAGGGACTGGTCCAACAAGTTGCAAGGCTATTTCGCCACCGACTGGTCCCACTTGTGGCTTCCTTACAAGGGGCGAAATAATCAAATCAAGGTCAAAAGTGAACCATATATGAAACACACCGTGACTAATTTGGATGCCGTTAATGAACCCATCAGCTTTGCCCAGGAGGAGCTTGGCATGTGTTTTCTGGAAGCCATATTCGGATGTTACCAACCCCCTCAGTCTTCCGTAGGCCCCGAGGTCCAATCTGAACTAGCACTTGTCGCGGAGGAGCAAGTTACCCCCGTCTCACCACCAGCAGAAACCCCTCCACAACCTATTACCTCGAAGGAGCCAGAAAGTGACATGTGGACCTTGTATTATGACGGTTCCAAGACCCATGACGAAGCTAGTGCGGGTTGCATATTGCTTGACCCTCACAAGAATAAATTCTTAATCTCATGCCGGCTAGAGTTCCAGTGCACCAACAACGCTGCCGAGTACGAGGTGTTAATCCTCGGACTTAAGAAGGCGGTGGATTTGAAGGTAAAATGCTTAAAGGTCATTGGAGATTCCGAGATTATCACTCGCCAGATACGCAACACTATTCACTGTTTATCTCCGCATTTAAAGGCGTATCAACAAGAGGTATGGCGATTGATTTCTGCTTTTGATGCATTTGGAATTAAATCTGTTCTTAGAATGCACAATGCAGCAGCTGATACTCTGGCTAATGCTGCTGCTAGATTCACCCCTCCGAGGGACAATTTTTCTATTGAAATTATATATAGACCCTCTGTGCCAGACAACATTACTAACTTATGCGTCTTTGATGATGATCAACAGGTACTGGAGTTTATGTGTAACTCAGAAACATTCAAAGACGCTGCAATAGATGAAGATGATCACAATCAAGCTATGCAGGAAGAGTATGAGAAACGCAAAGAGAACCCCATGCCAAAGGGGGTAGTGTCACTTGAGAAACTCTTCGATCTGCACAACCGTTTTCGAGGGCCCCCGAATATTAAAGTGCAAAGCTCCATCTTGGCCCATCGACAAGTGAACCTGGGATCAGAAGATAATCCTAACTTCGTCAACCTTGGGAAAGACTGCACCACCCAGGAGGCACAGGCTTTCACCAAGCTATTTCGCAAGTATCATGACGTATTTTCTTGGACGTATGACGACTTACGTACGTATGATACTCGAATTATCCAACATGTTATACCCATGAAGGAAGGCGCAAAATCGTTCCAGCAAAAGCTCAGAAAAGTACATCCTACTTTGGAACCATTGATCCTGAAAGAACTCAAAAAAATCTTAGACACGTGCATCATCTTCAAAGTACGCCATTCCACATGGGTGTCCAATTTGGTCCCGGTACGGAAAAAGTCAGGCGAAATCCGCTTATGCGTAGATTTCCGAAATTTAAACCGGGCCTCAAATAAAGATAATTACCCGGTACCCCCCATGGAACAAATATTGCAAGCCATGTCCGGGTCAGAAATGTTCTCCTTATTGGACGGGTTCTTCGGCTACAACCAGGTGCTGGTGGCTGAATCGGATAGATTGAAGACCACCTTTCGAACCAAGTGGGGAACTTTCGCGTTCAGCCGTATGCCTTTTGGATTAATCAACACAGGGGTAACTTTCCAAAGGACCATGGATATAGCATTCAGGGGGCTGATAGGCCAGAGTGTGGTTTTCTACTTAGACGACGTCACCGTGTTTTCAAAACACTGGGGCGACCATATTCGCCACCTCAGGCAAATTTTTGAAAGGTGTAGAAAGTACGGGATTTCACTTAACCCGAAGAAGAGCGTTTTCGTCGTGGCAGAAGGAAATTTACTGGGCCATATCATAACTAAACAAGGTATTGTCGTCGATCCGGAACGGGTGAAAGCCATTGCTCAAATTCCTCTTCCAAGGAGTAAAAAAACGATGCAATCTTTTTTGGGAAAGATCAATTTCGTACGGAAATTTATATCATATTTTTCACAGATAGTCAAGCCATTACAAGGAATGATAAAAAAGAATGCTGTGTTCCAATGGAATCTGCCGGAAAGGGAGGACTTCGACAAAATCAAACAGGCTATAGCTGAAGCTCCTTCCCTCCAAATTCCAGATTTTGGCAAAGGTTTTATCCTGTATACTTTTGCTTCAGATTCCTCACTTGCGGCTGTCCTTACGCAGAAAGATGGAAAAAACGATGAACGGCCCATTTCTTTCATGAGCACCGATCTACAAGGAGCGGAGTTGAACTATCTAGAAATCGAAAACCAAGCCTATGTGGTCTACAAAGCGGTGAAGCATTTTAGGCCCTACATCTTGAAAAATCATGTCACAGTTTTTGTTCCACACCCAGCTGTCCGCTCACTTTTCGTGCAGCAGGAGCTAGGCGAAAGGCGAGGCAACTGGGTGGCGTGCTTACAAGAATATGATTTAGAATTTAAACCGGCACACACCGTCAAAGGACAGGGCTTATGCCAAATGGCCGCGGAAGCCGCAAGTTCCCATGGAATCGAAGAAGAATGTTGGGAACAAGAAATTGAAATGTATCAAAGCGACCATGTGCCTCAGCAAAGTAGCCCTTCTTGGTATTCCGACATTTCAAGGTATTTGGCCCAAGGCATCATGGACCCTGCTCTTACTGCCCGGCAGAAACACGCAATAAGACTCAAAGCTGCATCTCACCAATTGATCCAAGGTAAGTTGTTCAAGAAACATCACAATGGGGTCCTGTTACGCTGCTTGGAACACGACGAAGTGCAGAAAATCTTGACCGAACTGCATGACGGACCAGCTGGAGGTCATTTTGCTGGAGATACTACCGCCCATAAAATAATGCGCCCAGGATACTATTGGCCTACTCTTTTTAGAGATGCGCATGCATATGTTCGGAAATGCATTCAGTGCCAGAAGTTCGCAAACCGAGAAGCACGGCCGACCGCCCCCTTACTCTCAGTAGCAGTGGAGGAGCCTTTCCAACAGTGGGGTTTGGATGTAATTGGTGAAATCACACCTCACTCTTCTAAACAACACCAGTATATCCTTACATCTACTGATTATTTCACCAGGTGGGTCGAATCAACACCTTTACGCCGAATCAATGATCAGGAGGTAATAGAATTCCTCACGCATTCCATCATCACCAGGTTTGGCGTTCCAACTTCTTTGGTTTTCGATAATGCGACCTACTTCTCATCTTTTAAATTATATGATGTTGTGCTGGAAAATGGTATTGTTCTGAAACATTCTGCAAATTATTATCCCCAGGGAAATGGATTAGCTGAGTCAACTAATAAGAATCTCATTCGTATCATTAAAAAGACCCTGCTGTCCCACCAGTGCAACTGGCACAATGCCCTTCACAATGCACTTTGGGCTGACCGTATTACTCCCAAGTCCTCCCTAGGCACCTCTCCATATTTTCTCGTGTATGGAAAAGAAGCTATTCTTCCTCCTCATCTATCTCTCCCTGCCCTTCAGCTGTCCCAAGAATGTCATGGTACCCCGTGCCCTACCCTGCAGACTCGAATCGACACCCTGTTGAAGTTGGAAGAGGAAAGGCAAAAAACCCGGGAAAAGTTCGCCATCCACCAGAGCCGAATCAAGAGATGGTTTGATAGAAAATCCGCAGGGAATAAAAATTTTGAGGTAGGAGATCTGGTCCTAAAATGGGACAAATCTCATGAGGATAAGGGAAAGCATTCCAAGTTCCAAGCACTATGGACAGGCCCTTTCCAAATTAAGGAAAGGTTAGGATCCCACACTTTTAGATTGCAAACCCTTGAAGGACGAGTCGAGGTCCTCTCGGTAAACGGGCATGACCTCAAACACTATTTTACTTAGCAGCCCTTAGAGGGCTATCTTATTTTTGTACCATAGTTTCTTGTCTCACCTTTTTAAAAAATAAAAATAAAAAATAAAAAATAAAAATAAAATAAAATAAAATCAAATAAAATCAAATCAAAGTTGAAGGAAGGATTTGTTAGAGCCACGCAATTGGCACACTGCAACAGGTTCTATGCTGATGGAAAGCCTTTTCCGATAGACTCAAAGGTGGCAAAATCTTGCTTGTTCTCTGCACCTAAAGGTAGCATATCGCCGAGCTCGAGTCATCAAGCGGGAAGCTTACCTCGCCAGTCTGAGAGGGTGTCCGCAAAAGAAAATGCAATATAGTGGTAACCAGACCAGAAGGGAAAAGAGGTACTCTATGCTATGACAGGGTATCTGGGAAAAACCAAAGTCCTCATACCAGACCAGGAACAACCTCTCTGCAAGAAAAATAAGTCGGGATCCCTCATCCGCCCAGGCTAAATTTCCATCTCAAATAAGTGCCACGAGCACATCTAAATAAGTGCCTCAGGCACATTCAAAATAAGTGCAATAGCACACTAATAAAGGGTAAAGGATTGAGAAAGGCTTCCTGCGCAGAGAGGTGATGTAACGACTCCGCCGGGGTACTGACCAGGCTCGCTGGCAGCGGAGCAACGTTCACGATTCCTAGGCAGTGACTCTGCCGGGACAGAGAGGTTCGCTGGCAGCGGAGCAACACGATGAGGAAAAAATAATCGTACCAGACCCTGTAGCCGCCTGGATTTCTCTAACCTTTCCAGTCCGGAGACCTGAAGAAATGAATTTGGTTGAACGGCACCCAAGGCCAGCAGATTGAGCAACCCAGCAAGGTGCCAAAGGTTAGGAAATGTCAACCGCAAGGTAAAATAAAACAGTCAGCAGAGGCCCCTCCCTCCCCCCGCCAAGACTAACCATCGGCAGAGACTCTGAGTTCGTCCAGTGAATCGCCATTTGTTGTAGCCCCTATAACACCCTCCAAAAAGACCACCATTTCAAATTTTTGGAGCCCCTTGAAACTAGAGAAAAACCAAGTGAGAATCAATAAAGTTAAGTCGCAAAGTCGCAGAGTTCGTTTTTTTTAGAAAATTGCGACCCTGCGACCTTGCGACCCCGTGACCCAAAGGTCGCAAGGTTGCTCAGTCGTGAAGCCCAAATTTTAAAGAAAATTGCGACCCTGCGACCTTGCGACCCTGCGACCCCAAGTCGCCAGGTCGCAAGGTCGCAAGGTCGCAATTGTAAATTTTAATTGAAACTGCGACCTCGCGACCTTGCGACCCCGCGACCCCAGGTCGCCAGGTCGCAAGGTCGCCAGGTCGCGGATCCCCTAAATCACGAAAATTGCGACATAGCGACCCTGCATTTATTTCTCGCACGTACGACCTTTTATATAAGGGAGGTCGCCAGGTCGCATTTTTCACAATCTGCGAATAGGAAAAAACGGCTCTGACAGGTCGACTGGCGCGATTTTCCGGGGTAAGTTGCAGTTTCTCTCCTGCTTTTTCCTTTATAGACATTTCTTGCCAAATTCATGCTTGCCCAGACCTTTAAATCCCCCTTTGCATGAACTTTGATGTTTCTTTTCCAGTTTTGAATGTTTTATTAAATCCTGCTTCATCTCATTTGCCCAAACTCACCACATTTCATATTCAGGCTTTCATGGCCTTGTCCCCTGCTCCCAAAGCCACTCCTCAACTCTGCATGGACCCTTTTAGCCTTATAATTTTCCAGTTAGAAGGAGGAAACCTTCACGCCACGCGCGCAAAACCCCTCGGCAAGCCCTAACGCGACCTGCGACCCAGCGACCTAGTCGCGAGGTCGCAAGGTCGCATTTTCTTCAGATTTTGGAATTTGCGACCCCGCGACCCAGCGACCTAGTTGCAAGGTCGTGAGGTCGCATTTCCCAATTTTTCGGAGAGTTGCGACCCAGCGACCTGGCGCGAGGTCGCAAGGTCGCGAGGTCGCAAAGCTCCAATTTTAATGAAAAGTGCGACCCAGCGACCTTGCGACCCTGCGACCCCAGGTCGCCAGGTCGCAAAACTCTAGAATGAATATATTTGCGACCCAGCGACCCCGCATTAAATGCCCGCACGTGCGACCTTTTATATAAAGGAGGTCGCTAGGTCGCATTTTGCACATTCAGCGAATTGAAAGAAAACGCCTCTGACAGCTCGACTGGCGCGATTTTCCCGGCGAACTTCAAGGGGACATAGAGTGCATACCTGTTCTATCATATTCTAGCGACATGGCACCCCCGCTATCCCGGAAGAAGGACAAGCAAGTGGTGGAAGAAGTTGACGAGCTGGACGTGGTATCCCCACCCCTAATATACAGGGATACACTATGTAAATTTTCAAAAGAAGACAGCATGCGATGGTACCAAGTGTATCATGAGTTCGCCATACCGGAAGAGGAATTCCCAGAAGATCTCCCAGACCGGGAAATATACTTGGCAGTCAAAAGGTCCAAACTACATCTGGCAGGGGCGCATCCAGCCATATTTCCATGCCTAGAGGTTATAGACTGGATCATACAAAAGACAGATCCCAAAAAATTCTTAATCCGAGACAGCGAAGGCAGGGCTTTCGCTACGCTCGTAGGCTTGGATGCCCACCTTTATTACTCGTTGCCTCGCCCAGAAGAGTACTTCACACCAGAATGGGCTATTTCTCACGCAGTTCCTGTAGTTGATACTATTAGACAATGGTGGGAGGAGCCCAAGAAATTTAAAGTCAAGAAAGACCAAGAATATCCAGTGGCTAGCCTGAGAAAGGTTTATAAATTAGTAGCCGCCATGCTTTGCAGACTTTACGGGTGCTCTGATTGCTCCACTTTCAGCGGTAGTTGGGCTAGTATCATGGAGCATGTAACGGCACATGGCACCCGTTTCAACTGGGCCGGCATATTGATGACTTCGATGCAGACAAACTTGTCCGCGGCATTGGCCCCACATGATGGAATGCCTTCCAAATTTTACATGGCCTCTTACCTACTGGATGGTGTCTGCGCAAGGTTACACTTTGAGGGATGGGCACACAACTGGGATTCCGCGCAAACTCGTGCAATTCATCTGCAAATCATGGTGTTTTGGGAGTCCAGGTATAAACAGGATATAGAGCAGATCTCCCAAGTATTTATCCCCGCTCTATATAGAAGACTATTTGGCCAAGACGCCCCCTGCATGTCTTGGCAAGCCAGAGAGACTCTAGTCCAAGTGGCACATTGGTTCCCTTTCGCCGGATATACTTTCATCCGAGTCTTTGGATCTTTCAAGGCACCACATGCTATGCCTCGCTTTGTTACAGACAAAATGCTCATTCAGGACGTATGCTTTCAAATGTCTCAACGCTTCTCCAGCGTCCTGTCTAAAGGAAAAAAGAAGCCGTGGCCCACGCTACCCCTCACCATCAGTGCGTGCACAGTTAAAGACTTCAAAGAAGTAGCAGCGGAGGGAGAATAGATGAAAAGCTATCAAATTGGGGCGCTAGAACACCGAACATATGACCCGGAGAGAATAGTTCCTGAACACTGCAAGAAAGCTAAATTCAAGTGGACTTATCAGCATATTGAGTGCCCGGCAGAAGACGAAAGAAGGAATTAGTACAATGCTGAGAGAGAAATTGCTCCGGAGGTAGACTTGGGCCAAGAGGATCCGGATGATCAGAGCCTGGAAGACAGAAGCCGTCAGTTGGGAGTTGCCTCTTCCTCTTTACCCAAGGATTCTTGGACCAGCACAGGGCTTACTACATCTATCCAATAGAAAGAAGCAGAAGCAAAAGCCTAGCAAGAAAGGGAAAAGAAGATAAAGGAGGATGAGGAAGAACACCAGAAGAGTGCGAAGGCAACATAGAAGAAGAAGCAAGCCAAGGAGGCCAGGAAAGAAAAAGAGGAAAATGAGGCACAGGCCGCAGCAGAAGGGGCACTCAAGGCAGAGCTGGACAAAGCAGAAGCTGAGCGCCAAAAGAAGGCCGAACAGGCTGCTGCAGCTGAATGCCAAAGGAAGGCCGAAATAGAAGCAGTAGCAGAAACTAAACGCCAGCGAAAGGAAGAAGAGGAAAAGAATAGAGAAGAAAAGGAGGATGAAATGATAGAAGACATTGAGATAATTCCCCTCGAAATACCTCTGGGCAGTACCATGCTCTCCGATGTTAGTTCCCCCCAGGGGCAAGAAGAGGAAGTATTCGACCTCACCAGACTTACATTCGATCAATTATCTTTCAAAATCAAGTAAGAGAAAATAAGATCTCCGACGCAAAGCCCATCCACCAAATCCACAGTGGCAACAGGTAAAGACATAGTCCTTGATACCAGGACTAATCCTGTGATGATAGCATCGGCAGGCACTGCTTTCACCGCAGCCATGGAAGAGAACGTAACTAGAATGAGTAGAGAAATAGTCTCTCTGAAAAAAAGACTACAAGTAGCCGAGCAGTGCAAGAAAAGAGCAGAACAGGAGAAATCAGAGTTAAGAGCAGAAGTTCAACAACTCCGAAACCATACTCCCCCGGTAAATGAAGTCCCACTAGCCATTTTAAAATAGTGTGAAGTGTTAGAAGCAACCATGAGGCAGGTGTATGGAGAAATGTTCACCATCAGGCAAACATTCGCCCCACTGGTAAGAGCACGAGCAGAAACCAGGCAAAAGCACGAGCAGCTCAGGGAGGCCTCACAGGCCTTAGACAGAATGATGGACTGGACAGTGCGATACCCTCAGGCACCTGAGAATTTGCTCAAGAGGGATTGGATTTATACATAGGATGCTAAGGTTCAGCTCCGTATGGAAATACAGTCTAAGGACAAACTATCTAAGGACCTGGACAAAGTAATGTCTTCATACAACCACCTGATCAGCGGCATCGACTCGTTGCACACTTTGCACCACATTCCGTCGCTTGGGGCATTGGACGAAGAGAAAGCCTGGGAACAAGTGGATCAGGAGATCCAGTCATTTCTGCAGCCTATCAAGCAAGCCGCTGCTGCTCCCGGGCCCGCAGCATCTCAAGAACATCTGGGTCAGTTTATTTCCACTGCAGTTTGGATTTATACCAAACTTTCCTCTCTTTCCAACCAGATCTCACAGAAAAGGGAAACCCTAGTGCCAAATGCTTTGGAATGCATGCATCGGCTGAAAGAGGAGGTCCCTCTTGTTTCCCCCATAGCGGCAGAGTACCAGACATGGCAAGATTTTCTCAAGGAACAACAGGTTGACGCCCCCGACCTCAACATTGCGTGTCCATCTCCGCAGGCCGGTAACAGCAAGTCATGAGCAGCAGTTAGAGGCAGGTCGCAGGTCGCACTGTCTATCCAGGTCGCAAGTCGCACATACCAGACAGGTCGCAGGTCGCACCGCCCGGGCAAGTCGCAGGTCGCACTGTCTATCCAGGTCGCAAGTCGCACATACTAGACAGGTCGCAGGTCGCAACCTCTTCAAGGTCGCGAGGCAACTCAACAGGCAGGCAGGCGAAAAGTCGGGAAGCCCAAAGGGCAAGTTTTGTGCTATAAAACTCCCTACGGGGAAAGTGTAAGGGCTTTTTCTTTTTGGAGACTCAAGAGCTACATTGCATTGTATTGAGAGATCATATCCTTAGGCATATGAATACGAATACTTGTTAAAACCCCTTTGTCGGATGATGTGTTTTGCTGTGACAGCACTGTGTGTATTCCTTGAACAGTTTTCAGAACATCCTATGATTAATGAAACTGCATTTTCAATGACATCATTTATGTATCATGTTTATCTATGCTTGTGTTAATGATGTTCAGTTTTTATCGCTTTCTAAATGAATGTTAATACCTTTGTATATTAGCATTCCGTTTTATCTTTCAGGAAGTAAAGGGGTATCTTGCCATTAAGAACTATGTCTTCTATGGTTAGATACCTTACAAGCATAACCCCAAAGACGTGCCGTTAACTGCATCTCTTCGGGCGTATATGTTTTATTTATTCTCTTGCTACGCATAGTGTTGTGGACATGTTCAATGCATCAATCATGTATTTCGTATCCTATGAATAAGTGTGTGTCTGCAGGTTCAATCAGGTTCTTTTGAGACCGGAAGGGAAGGCGTCTTAAGCGGTAGCCGGACCCACACCCTGGACGGGATCCCTACTCCAAACAATTTAAGGTCTAATTGGGACATTCTACCGGGGAGATCCCCTACTGTTGGCCGAACAAATTTTACCGTCAACAGATTTGGCGCTAGAAGGAGGGCCTGAATGGTAGCCTCCTAGCATACAACAAACTTTCCATCACAAACTCCCCAAGGGGAGGTCATAAACAATGAACCTATCCCTCCTCCTCTGGAAGATATCCCAGAGAGGGAGACTCGATATTACGAAATCACCAGAGCGCAGTTGAGAGCCTTGCGCCTAGCTGCCCGTGATCTTATCAGAAATTTACGGTTTACCCCAATCATGGAATACCTTGCCCACACTAGAACCCCCGCCGAGAACATCACTCGTAATGGTGCCCTTGCGAGTACCATACCTGAGCTCGTAAATCTCATGTTGGAAAACCTCGGCACTGCTGTTGAGGAAAATGACCCGATTCTCCAAGAGGGCGAAGAATTTGGTGACACCGAACCTTTCCCCGACTCCCAGCCTAACCAGACTCGGCAAAACAACAACCAGGCACATCCCCCACCTGGGGATGGTGAAGAAGACAGAGGCCGAGGAAATGTAGACGAGGGAAATAGGGCTCGCAGAAATGAAGGAGAAAGGAATAGAGCTCGCAGAAATGAAGAAGAAGGAAATAGAGGTCGAGGAGCTGGAGGTAGAGGAGATAGAGGCCGAGGCCAAGGAAACCAAGCTCGCAACCATCACCCAAACCCAATTAGACTTCCTGTCCACAACTTGGGATATCTTAGAGACTTTCTTTACCACGGGAGACACCGAGACGAACACTCTCGTCATGAGTCAGAAGCATCGGTCTCAGGTTCGGGAGGTGAATCTGAGCCTGAGTTTAGGCACCACCAACGGGCAGGAGAGTGCAACCCCTAGCCTGGATGGCTCAATCCCCATTAAATCTTTTGGGCCCACTCCACGATCTGCCTAGGCATCTGGAGAAACACCTCCCCAAGTTTGATCCTGAGAAAGGCACCTTAGCTGAAGATCATATCAATAGCTTCTATTTGTCTCTGCAAATCATGAGAGTCCATTCCGATGATGTCGCATGTCGACTATTCCCCCATACTCTCGAAAACAAAGCGGCCACATGGTACCGCTCTCTCCCCAGTGCCTCTATCACTTCATGGGACCAATTCCATCGCGTATTCCTGCAGAAGTTTTCAGAAGATAAAACTTCTTCCATGCTTCTCACAGAATTGAGCACCATCAAGTGTCATAAAAAGGATAAGGTTAAGGACTTCAACCAGCGCTTCGCTACCATACTGCAGAAGTTTCCCCCAAACCTGGTGTTGGATGACTCAATCACCATTGACTACTATACCAAGGCTCTCCCTAGGGACATTGCCATTTTTGTCAAACGTGAAGCCCGCGCTTCCCTTATGGCTAATTATGAGGTTGCTCTCACTGTGGAGAAAGACATGCTTTCGATAGGAGCCATCGATCACGAAGGGAGAGATGATCACAAGCCTAACACCAAAAGTGGTCAGTCCTCCACTCCTAAGACGACCGATAGGGATAAAGATGTGTTTGATTTTGAAAGCATGGCAAAAACCCTCAAGCTCTTAACGAATGAAGTCACTGACCTAAGGATAAAGGGCACAGAATCCACAACTAGCACTAAACCACCCAAACCTTTCTTCAGAAAAAGTAATCCCAACAATAACAGACCTCCGTCTAACCCGAATACTTCTCTCAATGTGGAAGAGATAGGGAAAGATAACTTTTGTTCTTTCCACCAAGCTGCCCACTCTGAAAAAACGTGCCCTCAATGGATTGGCAGCATGACAGCAGTAGTTAATCAGCTTTTAGATGACCAAACTCCAGGGGATGTGACGGAGGATGATGTTTCAGATCACGAAGAGGATCTGCCCTCGAACGAAGAACCAGGATCCTCTGTCCTTGCTTTTGACATAATCCGAGGTGGGGACTGCCTTACCTCCATTGATATCAACATGGCAGACAATCCCAAAGATCAGCCCGTACGGAATTATAGTCTAAGGAGCAAAGGACCTGTTCCCGAGAAATCTTATGAAGACAAGAAAAGGGCCTTCCTAAGGAAAATTCTGCCCCCAGGAAAGGGAAAACAATCCTCTCCGGAGAAGCCTGCCAACAACATTCCCCAAGCAAGTCAAACGGGCAAGCTCCCGACAGAATCCTCAAAGACCTCTACCGAGCCTAGCCCTCAACCAGAGTCTAGCTATAACATTGTTGAGGATATGAAGAAAACAAGAGCAAACATTTCTCTCTACGAGATGGCCCGCATGACTAACCAAAGAGAGCTCATTCCAAAGGCTTTCGCAAATACTTTAGCTACGAAAACTGTGAGCAACACGTCTGCGCAAGCTGGTCCAGATGTACAGTCTATAGTAAACGCCATCAATACCAACTTAAGAGGATCCACACCGCCTTTCCTTTTGTCCTTCGAGATTTTTAACTTCAACGTCCACAACTGTCTAGTTGACTCCGGTGCCTCAACAAACGTCATGCCCGTATCTGTCTGTAAAAAGCTGAACATTCGCCCGGAGAAGACTGACGCAAAGATCATACAACTTGACAGATCACAAGTGCCAGCCATAGGAGAGTTGAACAATGTCATCATCCGCCTGTCGTCAGACTCTAGGGTCCATCAATGCATTGACATTGTGATTGTCAACATCCCTGAAGCATATGGCCTATTGCTTAGCAGGGACTGGTCCAGCAAGTTGCAAGGGTATTTCGCCACCGACTGGTCCCACTTGTGGCTTCCTTACAAGGGGCAGAACAATCAAATCAGGGTTGAAAGTGAACCATATATGAAACACACCGTGACTGATTTGGATGCCGTTAATGAACCCATCAGCTTTGCCCAGGAGGAGCTTGGCATGTGTTTTCTGGAAGCTATATTCGGATGTTACCAACCCCCTCAGTCTTCCGTAGGCCCCGAGGTCCAATCTAAACTAGCACTTGTCGCGGAGGAGCAAGTCACCCCTGTCTCACCAACAGCAGAAATCCCTCCGCAACCTATTACCCTGAAGGAGCCGGAAAGTGACATGTAGACCTTGTATTATGACGGTTCCAAGATTCATGACGGAGGTAGTGCGGGTTGCATATTGCTTGACCCTCACAAGAATAAGTTCTTAATCTCATGCCGGTTAGAGTTCCAGTGCACCAACAACACTGCCGAGTACGAGGCGTTAATCCTTGGACTTAAGAAGGCGCTGGATTTGAAGGTAAAATGCTTACAGGTCATAGGGGATTCCGAGATTATCACTCGCCAGGTACGCAACACTATTCACTGTTTATCACCGCATTTAAAGGCATATCAACAAGAGGTGTGGCGATTGATTTCTGCTTTTGATGCATTTGGAATTAAATATGTTCTTAGAATGCACAATGCAGCAGCTGATACTCTGGCTAATGCTGCTGCTAGATTCACCCCCCTGAGGAACGATTTTTCTATTGAAATTATATATAGACACTCTGTGCCAGACAACATTACTAACTTACGTGTCTTTGATGATGATCAACAGGTACTGGAGTTTATGTGTAACTCGGAAACATTCAAAGACACTGCCATAGATGAAGATGATCACAATCAAGCTATGCAGGAAGAGTATGAGAAACGCAAAGAGAACCCCATGCCAAAGGGAGTAGTGTCACTTGAGAAACTCTTCGATCTGCAGAGCTGTTTTCGAGGGCCCCCGAATACCAAAGTGCAAAGCTCCATCTTAGCCCATCGACAAGTGAACCTGGGATCAGAAGATAATCCTAAGTTCGTCAACCTGGGGAAAGACTGCACCACACAGGAGGCGTAGGCTTTCACCAAGCTATTTCGCAAGTATCGTGACGTATTTGCTTGGACGTATGATGACTTACCTATGTATGATACTTGAATTATCCAACATGTTATACCCATGAAGGAAGGCGCAAAACAATTCCAGCAAAAGCTCTGAAAAGTACATCCTACTTTGGAACCATTGATCCTGAAAGAACTCAAAAAACTCTTAGACGCGCGCATCGTCTTCAAAGTATGCCATTCCACATGGGTGTCCAATTTGGTCCCGGTACGGAAAAATTCAGGCGAAATCCGCTTATGCGTAGATTTCCGAAATTTAAACCGGGCCTCAAATAAAGATAATTACCCGGTACCCCCCATGGAACAAATATTGCAAGCTGTGTCCAGGTCAGAAATGTTCTCCTTATTGGACAGGTTCTCTGGCTACAACCAGGTGCTGGTGGCTGAACCGGATAGATTGAAGACCACCTTTCGAACCAAGTGGGGAAATTTTGCGTTGAGACATATGCCTTTTGGATTAATCAACGCAGGGGAAACTTTCCAAAGGGCCATGGATATAGCATTCAGGGGACTGATAGGCCAGAGTGTGGTTGTCTACTTAGATGACGTCACCGTGTTTTCAAAACACCGGGGTGACCATATACGCCACCTCAGGCAAATTTTTGAAAGGTGTAGAAAGTACGGGATTTCACTTAACCCGATGAAGAGCGTTTTCGCTGTGGCAGAAGGAAATTTACTGGGCCATATCATAACTAAACAAGGTATTGTCATCGATCCGGAACGGGTGAAAGCCATTGCTCAAATTCCTCTTCCCAGGAGTAAAAAAACGATGCAATATTTTTTGGGAAAGATCAATTTCGTATGGAAATTTATCAGATTTCGCACAGATAGTCAAGCCATTACAAGGAATGATAAAAAAGAATGTTGTGTTCCAATGGAATCTACCGGAAAGGGAGGCCTTCGACAAAATCAAACAGGCTATAGCTGAAGCTCCTTCCCTCCAAAGTCCAGATTTTGGCAAAGGTTTTATCCTGTATACTTTTGCTTCAGATTCCTCACTTGCGGCTGTCCTTACGCAGAAAGATGGAAACAACGATGAACGGCCCATTTCTTTCATGTGCACCGGTCTACAAGGAGTGGAGTTGAACTATCCAGAAATCGAAAAGCAAGCCTATGCGGTCTACAAAGCGGTCAAGCATTTTAGGCCCTACATCTTGAAAAATCATGTCACGGTTTTTGTTCCACACCCGGCTGTCCGCTCACTTTTCGTGCAGCAGGAGCTAGGCGAAAGGCGAGGCAACTGGGTGGCGTGCTTACAAGAATATGATTTAGAATTTAAACCGGCACACATCGTCAAAGGACAGGGCTTATGCCAAATGGCCGCGGAAGCCGCAAGTTCCCATGGAATCGAAGAAGAATGTTGGGAACAAGAAATTGAAATGTATCAAAGCGACCATGTGCCTCAGCATAGTAGCCCTTCTTGGTATTCCGACATTTCAAGGTATTTGGCCCAAGGCATCATGGACCCTGCTCTTACTACCCGGCAGAAACGCGCAATAAGACTCAAAGCTGCATCTCACCAATTGATCCAAGGTAAGTTGTTCAAGAAACATCACAATGGGGTCCTGTTACGCTGCTTGGAACACGACGAAGCGCAAAAAATCTTGACCGAACTGCATGACGGACCAGCTGGAGGTCATTTTGCTGGAGATACTATCGCCCATAAAATAATGCGCGCAGGATACTATTGGCCTACTCTTTTTAGAGATGCCAATGCATATGTTCGGAAATGCATTCAGTGCCAGAAGTTCGCAAACCGAGAAGCACGGCCAGTCGCCCCCTTACTCTCAGTAGCAGTGGAGGAGCCTTTCCAACAGTGGGGTTTGGATGTAATTGGTGAAATCACACCTCACTCTTCTAAAAAACACCGGTATATCCTTACAGCTACTGATTATTTCACCAGGTGGGTCGAAGCAACACCTTTACGCCGAATTAATGATCAGGAGGTAATAGAATTCCTCACGCATTCCATCATCACCAGGTTTGGCGTTCCAACTTCTTTGGTTTTCGATAATGCGACCTACTTCTCATCTTTTAAATTATATGATTTTGCGTTGGAAAATGGTATTGTTCTGAAACATTATACAAATTATTATCCCCAGGGAAATGGATTAGCTGAGTCAACTAATAAGAATCTCATCCGTATCATTAAAAAGACCCTGTTGTCCCACCAGCGCAACTGGCACAATTCCCTTCACAATGCACTTTGGGCTGACCGTATTACTCCCAAGTCCTCCCTAGGCACCTCTCCATATTTTCTCGTGTATGGAAAAGAAGCTGTTCTTCCTCCTCATCTATCTCTCCCTGCCCTTCAGCTGTCCCAAGAATGTCATGTTACCCCATCCCCTACCCTGCAGACTCGAATCGGCACCTTGTTGAATTTGGAGGAGGAAAGGCAAAAAACCCGGGAAAAGTTCACCATCCACCAGAGCCGAATCAAGAGATGGTTTGATAGAAAATCCGCAGGGAATAAAAATTTTGAGGTAGGAGATCTGGTCCTAAAATGGGACAAAGCTCACGAGGATAAGGGAAAGCATTCCAAGTTCCAAGCACTATGGACAGGCCCTTTCCAAATTAAGGAAATGTTAGGATCCCACACTTTTAGATTGCAAACCCTTGAAGGACGAGTCGAGGTCCTCTCGGTAAACGGGCATGACCTCAAACACTATTTTACTTAGCAGCCCTTAGAGGGCTATCTTATTTTTGTACCATAGTTTCTTGTCTCACCTTTTTTTAAAAAAATAAAAAAATACAAAATAAAAATAAAAATAAAATCAAATAAAATCAAATAAAATAAAATCAAATAAAAGTTGAAGGAAGGATTTGTTAGAGCCACGCAATTGGCACACTGCAACAGGTTCTATGCCGATGGAAAACCTTTTCTGATAAACTCAAAGGCGGCAAAAGCTTGCTTGTTCTCTGCACCTAAAGGTAGCATATCGCCGAGCTCGAGTCATCAAGCGGGAAGCTTACCTCGCCAGTCTGAGAGGGTGTCCACAAAATAAAATGCAGTATAGTGGTAACCAGACCAGAAGGGAAAAGAGGTACTCTATGCTACGACAGGGTATCTGGGAAAAACCAAAGTCCTCATACCAGACCAGGAACAACCTCTCTGCAAGCAAAATAAGTCGGGATCCCTCATCCGCCCAGGCTAAATTGCCATCTCAAATAAGTGCCACGAGCACATCTAAATAAGTGCCTCAGGCACATTCAAAATAAGTGCAATAGCACACTAATAAAGGGTAAAGGATTGAGAAAGGCTTCCTGCGTAGAGAGGTGATGTAACGACTCCACTGGGTTACTGACCAGGCTCACTGGCAGCGGAGCAACGTTCACGATTCCTAGGCAGTGACTCCGCCGGGATAGAGAGGTATTCTGGCAGCGGAGGAACACGATGAGGACACAATAATCGTACCAGACCCTGTAGCCGCCTGGATTTCTCCAACCCTTCCAGTCCGGAGACCTGAAGAAATGAATTTGGTTGAACGACACCCGAGGCCAGCAGATTGAGCAACCCAGCAAGGTGCCAAAGGTTAGGAAATGTCAACCGCAAGGTAAAAGAAAACAGTCAGCAGAGGCCCCTCCCTCCCCCCGCCAAGACTAACCATCGGCAGAGACTCTGAGTTCGTCCAGTGAATCTCCATTTGTTGTAGCCCCTACAACACCCTCCAAAAAGACCACCATTTCAAATTTTTGGAGCCCCTTGAAACTAGAGAAAAACCAAGTAAGAATCAATAAAGTTAAGTCGCAAAGTCGCAGAGTTCGTTTTTTTTAGAAAATTGCGACCCTGCGACCTTGCGACCCCGCCACCCAAAGGTCACAAGGTCGCAAGGTTGTTGAGTCGTGAAGCCCAAATTTTAAAGAAAACTACGACCCTGCGACCTTGCGACCCCGCGACCCCAGGTCGCCAGGTCGCAAGGTCGCAAGGTCGCAATTGTAAATTTTAATGAAAACTGCGACCTCGCGACCTTGCGACCCCGCGACCCCAGGGCGCAAGGTCGCGAGGTCGCGGATCCCCTATATCACGAAAATTGCGACCTAGCGACCCCGCATTTATTCCCTGCACGTGCGACTGTTTATATAAGGGAGGTTGCCAGGTCGCATTTTTCACAATCGGTGAATAGGAAAAAACAGCTCTGACAGGTCGACTGGCGCGATTTTCCCGGGTAAGTTGCCGTTTCTCTCCTGCTTTTTCCTTTATAGACATTCCTTGAAAAATTCATGCTTGCCCAGACCTTTAAATCCCCCTCTGCATGAACTTTGATGTTTCTTTTCCAGTTTTGAATGTTTTATTAAATCCTGCTTCATCTCATTTGCCCAAACTCACCACATTTCATGTTCAAGCTTTCATGGCCTTGTCCCCTGCTCCCAGAGCCACTCCTCAACTCTGCATGGACCCTTTTAGCCTTATAATTTTCCAGTTAGAAGGAGGAAACGTTCACGCCGTGCGCGCGCAAACCCCCCCGGCAAGCCCTAACGCGACCTGCGACCCATCGACCTAGTCGCGAGGTCGCAAGGTCGCATTTTCTTCAGATTTTTGAATTTGCGACCTTGCGACCCAGTGACCTAGTCGCAAGGTCGCAAGGTCGCATTTCCCAATTTTTCGGAGAGTTCCGACACAACGACCTGGTCGTGAGGTCGCAAGGTCACACCTAGGCCTCTTCTTGCAATCCGCGACCCTGCGACCCAGTAAACCAACTGTTGGCCTTACATGTGTCTCTACCTAATTTCATCACTAAAATGCTGGTTTTACATCACTTCATGTCGTTTCTTATCTTGGGATTCCCCATAGAATTCGATGGTAAGAACTTCAAGAAGATGAAGTAGAGGCATACCTCTGCTTTTATCGTATTCTAGTGACATGGCACCCCGCCGTTCTAAGAAGGACAAGCAAGTGTGGAAGAAGTTGACGAGTCAGACGGGTATCCCCACCCCCTACCATATAGATACACTTATGTACATTTGCAAAATAAGACAGCATGCGATGGTACTAGTGTATCATGAGTTCGCCATACCGAAGAGGAATTCTAAGATCTCCTGAATGTGGAAATATACTTGGCAGTCAAAAGGTCCAAACTACATCTGGCAGGGGCGCATTCGGCCATATTTCCATGCCCGGAGGTTATAGACTGGATCATACAAAAGACGGATCCCCAAAAGCTCGTGATCCGAGACAGCGAAGGCAGTGCTTTCGCTACGCTCGTAGGCTCGGATGCCCACCTTTATTACTCGTTGCCTCGCCCAGATGAGTACTTCACACCGGAATAGGCTATTGCTCACGCTGTTCCGGTAGTTGATACTATTAGACAATGGTGGGAGGAGCCCGAGAAATTTAAAGTCAAGAAAGACTAGTAGAATATCCTGGCGAAATTGAGAAAGGTTATAATTAGTCATTGCCATGCTTTGCAGCTTTACGGCGCTCTGATTGCTCCACTTTCAGCGGTAGTTGGGCTACTATCATGGAGCATGTAACGACACATGGCACCCGTTTTAACTGGGCCGGCATATTGATGACTTCGATGCAGACAAAATTGTCCGCGGCATTGGCCCCAGATGATGGAATGCCTTCCGAATTTTACATGGCCTCTTACCTACTGGATGCTGTCTGCGCAAGGTTACACTTTGAAGGATGGGCACACAACTGGGATTCCGAGCAGACTCGTGCAATTCATCTGCAAATCAGGGTGTTTTGGGAGTCCAAGTATAAATAGGATATAGAGAAGATCTCCCAAGTATTTATCCCCGCTCTATATAGAAGACTATTTGGCCAAGACGCCCCCTGCATGTCTTGGCGAGCCAAAGAGACTCTAGTCCAAGTGGCACATTGGTTCCCCTTCGCCGGATATACTTTCATCCAAGTCTTTGGATCTTACAGGGCACCACATGCTATGCCTCGCTTTGTTACAGACAAAATGCTCATTCAGGAGGTATGCTTCCAAATGTCTCAAGGCTTCTCCAGCGTCCTGTCTAAAGGCAAAAAGAAGCCGTGGCCCACGCTACCCCTCACCATCGGTGCGTGCACAGTTAAAGATTTTAGGGAAGTAGCAGCAGAGGGAGAAGCAATGAAAAGCTATCAGCTTGGGGCGCTAGAACACCGAACATATGACCCGGAGAGAATAGTTCCTGAACACTGCCTGAAAGCTAAATTCAAGTGGACTTATCAGCATATTGAGCGCCCGGCAGAAGATGAGAGAAGGAACTGGTATAACGCTGAGAGGAAATTTTCTCCGGGAGTAGACGTGGGCCAAGAAGATCCAGATGATCAGAGCCTAGAAGATAGAAGTCATCGGTTAGGAGTTTCCTCTTCCTCTTTACCCAAGAAATCTAGGACCAACACAGGGCTTACTACATCTATCCAACAGAAAGAAGCAGAAGCAAAAGCCCAGCAAGAAAGGGAAAAGAAGATAAAAGAGGATGAGGAAGCATGCCAGAAGAGTGCAACAGAAACACAGAAGAAGAAGCAGGCCAAGGAGGCCAGGAAAGAAAAGGAGGAAAAGGAGGCACAGGCCGCAGCAGAACGGGCACTCAAGGCAGAGCTGGACAAAGCAGAAGCTGAGCGCCAAAAGAAGGCCGAACAGGCTACTGCAGTTGAGCGGAAGAGGAAGGCCGAAATAGAAGCAGCAGCAGAAGCTGAACGCTGACGAAAGGAAGAAGATGAAAAGAACACAGAAGAAAGGGAGGATGACATGCTGGAAGACATCGAGGTAACTCCCCTCGAGATACCTCTGGGCAGTACCAAGCTTTCTGATGTTAGATCCCCCCAGGGGCAGGAAGAGGATGTATTTGACCTCACCAGACTCACATTCGATCAATTCTCTTTCAAAATCCGGCAAGAGAAAAGAAGGTCACTGGCGCAAAGTCCCTCTGCCACATCCACAGTTGCAACAGGCAAAGACATAGTCCTTGATACCAGGACTAATCATGTAATGATAGCATCGGCGGGTACTGCTTTCGCCGCAGCCACGGAAGAGAACGTAACCAGAATGAGTAGAGAAATAGTCTCTCTGCAAAATAGACTGCAAGCAGCTGAGCAGCGCGAGAAAAGAGCAGAACAGGAGAAATCAGAGTTGAGAGCAGAAGTTCAACAACTCCGAAACCAGACTCCACCGGTAAATGAAGTCCCACTGGCCATTTTCAAAGAGTGTGAAGTGTTAGAGGTCACCATGAGGCAGGTGTATGGAGAAATTTTCACCATCAAATAGACAGTCGCCCCACTGGTAAGAGCACGAGAAGAAACCAAGCAAAAGCACGAGCAGCTCAGGGAGGCCTCACAGGCCTTAGACAGGATGATGGGCTGGACAGTACAATACCCTCAGGCACCTGAAAACTTGCCCAAGAGGGATTGGATTCATACACAGGATGCTAAGGTTCAGCTCCGTATGGCAATACAATCTAAGGACAAACTATCTAAGGACCTGGACAAAGTAATGTCTTCATACAACCACCTGATCACCGGTATTGACTCGATGCACACTTTGCACCACATTCTGACGTTTGGGGCATTGGACGAAGAGAAAGCCTGGGAGCAAGTGGATTAGGACATCCAGTCATTTCTGCAGCCTATCAAGCAAGCCGCTGCTGCTTCCGAGCCCTCAGCATCTCAAGAACATCTGAGTCAGTTTATTGCCACTCCAACTTGGATTTATACCAAGCTTGCCTCGCTTTCAAACCAGATCTCACAGAAAAGGGAAACCTTAGTACCAAATGCTTTGGAATGCATGCATCGTTTGAAGGAGGAGGTTCCTCTGGTTTCCCCCATAGCGGCAGAGTACCAGACATGGAAATATTTTCTCAAGGAGTAGCAAATTGACGCCCTTGACCTGAACATTGCGCATCCATCTCCGCAGCTCGGTAGCAGCAAGTCATGAGCAGCAGTTAGAGGTAGGTCGCAGGTCGCACCACCCGGACAAGTCGCAGGTCGCACTGTCTATCCAGGTCGCAGGTCGCACTGCCTATCCAGGTCGCGAGTCGCACATACCAGACAGGTCGTAGGTCGCAACCTGTTCAAGTTCTCGAGGCAACTCAACAGGCAGGCAGGCGAAAATTCGGGAAGCCCAAAGGGCAAGTTTTGTGCTATAAAACTCCCCACGGGTAAAGTGTTCAGGGATTTTCTTTTTGGAGACTCAAGAGCTACATTGCATTGTATTGAAAGATCATATTCTTAGGCATATGAATACGAATACTTGTTAAAACCCCTTTGTCGGATGATGTGTTTTGCTGTGACAGCACTGTGTGTATTCCTTGAACAGTTTCAGAACATCTTATGATTAATGAAACTGCATTTTCAATAACATCATTTATGCATCATGTTTATCTATGCTTGTGTTAATAATGTTCAGTTTTTATCGCTTTCTAAATGGATGTTAATACCTTTGTCTATTAGCATTTCGTTTTATCTTTCAGGAAGTAAAGGGGAATCTTGCCATTAAGAACTTTTTCTTCTGTGGTCAGATACCTTACAAGCATAACCCCAAATACATGCCGTTAACTGCATCTCTTCGGGCGTATATGTTTTATTTATTCTCTTGCTATGCATAGTGTTGTGGACATGTTCAATGCATCAATCATGTATTTTGTATCCTATGAATAAGTGTGTGCCCGCAGATTCAATCAGGTTCTTTTGAGACCGGAAGGGAAGGCATTTTTAAGCGGTAGCCGGACCCACACCCCGGACGGGATCCCTACTCCAAACGGTTTAAGGTCTAATTGGGACTTTCTACCGGGGAGATCCCCTACTGTTGGCTGGACAAATTTTCCCGTCAACAGAATTGGCGCTAGAAGGAGGGCCTGAATGGCAGCCTCCTAGCACACAACGGACATCCCATCACAAACTCCCCTAGGGGAGGTCATAAACAATGAAACTGTCCCTCCTCCTCTAGAAGATATTCCAGAGAGGGAGACTCGATATTTTGAAATCACTAGGGCGCAGTTAAGAGCCTTGCGCCCAGCTGCCCGCGATCTTATCAACAACTTACGGTTCACTCCAATCATGGAATACCTTGCCCATACTAGAACTCCACCCGAGAACATTACCCGAAACGGTGCCCTTGCGAGTACCATACCCGAGCTCGTAAATCTCATGTTGGAAGACCTCGCAAATGCTGTTGAAGAAAATGACCCGATTCTCCAAGAGGGCGAAGAATTTTCTGACACCGAGCCTTTCCCTGACTCCCAGCCTAACCAGACTCGACTAAACAACAACCAGGCACACCTCCCACCCAGGGATGGTGAGGGAGACAGAGGCCGAGGAAATGTAGACGGGGGGAATAGGGCTCGTAGAAATGAAGGAGAAAGGAATAGGGCTCGCAGAAATGAAGAAGAAGGAAATAGAGGCCGAGGGGCCGGAGGTAGAGGAGATAGGGGCCGAGGTCAAGGAAACCAAGCTCGCAATCGTCAACCAATCCCAATGAGGCCCCCTGTACACAACTTGGGATATCTTAGATATTTTCTGCACCGTGGGAGACACCAAGACGAACACTCTCGTCATGAGTCAGAAGCATCGGTCTCAGGTTCGGGAGGTGAATCTGAGCCTGAGTTTAGGCAGCACCAACGGGCTAGGAGAGTGCAACCCCTAGCCTGGATGGCTGAATCCCCATTAAATCTTTTGGGCCCACTCCACGATCTGCCTAGGCGTCTGGAGAAACATCTTCCCAAGTTTGATCCTGAGAAAGGCACCTTAGCTGAAGATCATATCAACAGCTTCTATTTGTCTCTGCAAATCATGAGAGTCCAGTCCGATGATGTCGCATGTCGACTATTCCCCCATACTCTCGAAAACAAAGTGGCCACATGGTACCGCTCTCTCCCCAGTGCCTCTATCACTTCATGGGACCAATTCCGTCGCGTATTCCTGCAGAAGTTTTCAGAAGATAAAACTCCTTCCATGCTTCTCACGGAATTGAGCACCATCAAGTGTCATAAAAAGGAGAAGGTTAAGGACTTCAACCAGCGCTTCGCTACCATACTGCAGAAGTTTCCCCCAAACCTAGCGTTGGATGACTCAATCACCATTGACTACTATACCAAGGCTCTCCCTAGGGACATTGCCATTTTCGTCAAACGTGAAGCCCGTGCTACCCTTACGGCTAATTATAAGGCTGCTCTCGCTGTGGAGAAAGACATGCTTTCGATAGGATCCATCGATCACGAAGGGAGAGATGATCACAAGCCTAACACCAAAAGTGGTCAGTCCTCCACTCCTAAGACCACTGATAGGGATAAAGATGCGTTTGATTTTGAAAGCATGGCAAAAACCCTCAAGCTCTTAACGAATGAAGTCACTGACCTAAGGAGAAAGGGCATAGAATCCACAACTAGCACTAAACCACCCAAACCTTTCTTCAGAAAAATTAATCCCAACACTAACAGACCTCCTTCTAACCCGAATACTGCTCTCAATGTGGAAGAGATAGGGAAAGATAACTTCTGTTATTTCCACCAAGCTGCCCACTCTGAAAAAACATGCCATCAATGGATTGGCAGCATGACAGCAGTAGTTAATCAGCTTTTAGATGACCAAACTCCAGGGGATGTGACGGAGGATGATGTTTCAGATCACGAAGAGGATCTGCCCTCGAACGAAGAACCAGGATCCTCTGTCCTTGCTTTTGACATAATCCGAGGTGTGGACCACCTTACCTCCATTGATATCAACATGGCAGACAATCCCAAAGATCAACCCGTACGGAATTATAGTCTAAGGAGCAAAGGACCTGTTCTCGAGCAATCTTATGAAGACAAGAAAAGGGCCTTCCTAGGGAAAATTCTGCCCCCAGGAAACGGAAAACAATCCACTCCGGAGAAGCCCGCCAACAACATTCCCCGAGCAAGTCAAAAGGGCAAGCTCTCGACAGAATCCTCAAAGACCTCTACCGAGCCTAGCCCTCAACCAGAGTCTAGCTATAACATTGTTGAGGATATGAAGAAAACAAGAGCAAACATTTCTCTCTACGAGCTGGCCCGCATTACTAACCAAAGAGAGCTCATTCTAAAGGCTTTCGCAAATACTTCAGCTACGAAAACTGTGAGCAACACGTCTGCGCAAGCCGGTCCAGATGTACAGTCTATAGTAAACGCCATCAATAACAACTCAAGAGGATCCACGCCGCCTTTCCTTTTGTCCTTCGAGATTTTTAACTTCAACGTCCATAACTGTCTAGTTGACTCCGGTGCCTCAACAAATGTCATGCCCCTATCTGTCTGTAAAAAGCTGAACATTCGCCTGGAGAAGACTGACGCAAAGATCATACAACTTGACAGATCACAAGTGCCAGCCGTAGGAGAGTTGAACAATGTCATCATCCGCCTGTCGTCAGACTCTAGGGTCCATCAATGCATTGACATTGTGATTGTCGACATCCCTGAAGCATATGGCCTATTGCTTAGCAGGGACTGGTCCAGCAAGTTGCAAGGCTATTTCGCCACCGATTGGTCCCATTTGTGGCTTCCTTACAAGGGGCGGAACAATCAAATCAGGGTTGAAAGTGAACCATATATGAAACACACCGTGACTGATTTGGATGCTGTTAATGAACCCATCAGCTTTGCCCAGGAGGAACTTGGCATGTGTTTTCTGGAAGCCATATTCGGATGTTACCAAGGACCTAAGAGTTATTTATGTGTCAGAGGGCTAGATCCTGGCTTGAGGGAATCCTTGAAATACTTGGACTTAGAAGTAGAAGGTGCACCCTCGCCAATGGTGATGCCTTTCAAGCTTGAAATTAGAGAGACTGAGGCATCCTTGGTAATGCCATAATGACTGAGAAAATATCCCTCCTGCAGATGTCGTCCTTTGTAAATCAGTCACTTAAAGCTTACAGGGATTCCCACGGGGGCTTCACTTAATGAACCTCTAGCATAGCACATGTGTTCGTGGCATATTAAAAAATACCCTTAATTTGAATACATATTGGAAAATACCTCTAAAAATCACTTTATTTGACCCCCTACCAATACGAACTCAATACACTTTCCTAATTTAAAAAAACCTTACTTTCACTAGATATTGTAGATATCCTTTTCTTCATTAACATCTTTATACCCCTTTATATTTTTTCATTAACTTTGAGCTCCATTTTTTATACACAACATATAAAAACCCTTTACCCCCTATTATGTGCTCAATATATTAGGTCATTTTTTCGCTAATATAATCCCCCAATATGAATGCACGTAATGATCTATATCTTTTTCTTCAAGGATTCATATAGAATTGCATATAAAAGATCATGTTAACTAAGTAACTTAACACATGAAAAAGAAGAGGAAATCATAAAGCAACCATGAGATCAAAGGCACACAAACGATTTGATTACGAATTTCACCCAATGTGGGCTATATGTCTTCAAGCCCTGCTCAAAGTGGGGAGGCCTTTCTTCATTAAGTGGCAGCAAAGAAATGAAGTGCAATCAAATTACAAAAATGACTCTTATACCTCCATTTATGATGATGGCCTAAAATTGGAGACTTCAGCTGGAGAAATAGACTACACGGTTTGATTCCTAATGTAAAAACATGTAAAAATGACTATAAACTTGTCAAATTCTGAAATTGGCACATCTGCCCCCCAAGGGAAAAATTTTAACATCTAAAAGATCCCTCGCTCATGGTTCCAACCCTCTGGCCTCTCAAGGTTCTGCGCTTTTCTCCTCTGTAGGTTTGATGGGAAAATGAGTTATGAGGTTTAAATAACATAAGGCAAGCGAAGTTACCAAACTAAGCCATTGGCTCGTTGGAAAACGGTGGTAAGTTTAGGCGTTGGTTGGGGGTGGACCGAGTTCAAACCCACCACACCCCATTTATGGTTTGGACGTTGTGTTAATATGTCATTTTTTTTGGATTAAATAAAATGTGGGATTGTCCGATTAGTTGGCCGACCCACGTGGGTCGGGCAGGTTCGATCCCCGTCGGTCCCATAACACATAGTATGGTGCCAAGTGTTGGGTCGGGCGGGTGAACTGGACGATGGGCCGCCCACCCATTACAACATGTTTCTATATATATATGTGTGTGTGTGTGTGTGTGTGTGTGTGTATGTATGTATATGTATATATATATTGTGGTATGGTTGGGTTTGACCGCCTACCAACAAAATTTTAATATTTTTATTTTTATTTTTAATATATAGTCCAACCATTTGAAAATTTCCCACCGAATTTTAAGGGTTATTAGAAAAATTAAAGAGGCGACAAATTTGCCCGTTCTAATGGCCAGATTCCATGCAATGCGACTCTACCAAATTGTTACCTCATTAGCAACTGCCACTTGGCCTAGTTTGACCAGAACTTTGACAAACTATAACTTGAGCATACAAACTCGGATTTGAGTTTCATTTGCACTGTTGGAATCAGGGCAACAAGCACTACGATCTCGTCCCAGTTTCACTTTTATATGATGACTTTGATTTTTGAGCTATTTTCAAAGCCACTTCTATTTCTAGATCCACCCGGATCATTCCTCCTCACTAATGAGCTTTTAGACTGCCAAAATCTTTATCAGTCAATTGGAAAGTGAGGGAATTTTTCCCTCACTTTATCCTTTTCCATCCATCGATCCTTACTTGAATTTATTCCTTTGAAACTAATAAGAATGTACTCCACATCTCCCCGTCATGAAGTCCTGGTCTTCCTGTTAAGAATGATGTCCTCTAGAAGCTTTTTCATGTATTCAGGTGCAAAGTCATCCACTATAGGAACCTGTCCAACCTCTTCGATGTCCATGATCAAAGGAGGCTCATAAAGCTTCAAGTTTTCAACATTC